>JABCMJ010023576.1:340-19117 GCA_014822125.1 Arbutus unedo | reverse complement strand
ATTTTATTTATATACTTTTGTAATTTAAAATATTTTATGCTAACTTAAATCATAAATTAATGCATAATAAATAGATAGTATTAAATTTCACCAATTTAGTGATTGACACCGACCGCGTAAATAAACATGTATTATAAGTACATTACTCAAATGAGGACCAAATAGTAAAACTAAAAGTAAGGATAATTATGTTAAAAATTAAATTATAACTTTTAATTTTAGACGAGATAAAAACTTACGTGATCTATAAAAGCCATAATTTAAATAACATAGTTTGGGTGTAAACATAAAAATGAGACATAAATAACTGTTTTCGTTACTAACTTAACGAACCGTCACAAATTAAACAAACTAGATACAAAATTATATAATTTAAAACTATTTAATAAAAAATAGTTAAAAAATGAGATAAACAAAAATAAAATAGTTTAGGAGATAAAAGTAAAAATTATAAGGCAAATTTATATACTAAAAATTAAAAGGAGACTTCGACTAGACTACGTCTGTGTCCGGCTGTCAGCCCTAAAATACGGGATCAGAATCCGAACTACATGTTCAATTTCTTAACCCAAGTCCAACGAAGCTCAGCAGCTCCGGCGACGATCGGCGGGACCGGCAACGATGAGAGCAGGTACCTCTCCTCTCTTTCCATCCTTCGTCTCCCTCGCTGTCTGGTCATATCTCCTTCTCTCTCTCTCTCTGTTTCTCTCTCTCTCGCTGGTCATCTATCTCTGCTTATGATCTTTATTTTTAAGGGGTAATTAGGATGCTTAAACCTAGTATTTTTGGGTCTAGTAAATTAAAGTAATAAACATTTAGGGGCTCTTTTTCCCGCAATTTTTTGGGGGGCCTGAAGCGGTCGCTCTCTAGGTTTCTGCGCAGGGCCGGCCCTGGATCATGAATGTGCATTAACTTGGAATAAGGTGGCCCAAGAGGTTTCTGTTTATTTTGGTTAATTTTCCTATTAATTGAAGGTATTTCATGGTGACCGCTTCTTTCAGGTTTGGGAGCCAGTGGTTACGATCTTTTAAAGTGGAGAGAGCTATGAATTTACATTCCAACATTGTCTAACAAGAATGCCGGGCATACCCTTAGTGGCTCGTGAAACCACGTAAGTTCTGTTTAATCCAACTTTATATATGTTCGTAGCACTGCCAAAGTGAGAAAATAATCCTTTTAATGTAATACGAAACTTGCACTTGAGTGGTTCTTCAACAATTTATTCGTTTAAATGAGAACATGCTCTCTTTCTCATGGAATTTTATATGTAAATCACTTGAAAAGAATGATTCATGGTCTATAATACTGTGCTTGTGTAAGATATGATGGTGATATTGGGTGCTTGTGTTTTATGGATTGTTGTAAGCATAGAACTCTTCATTTATTCCAGTTCATGGAACAGGAATTCTCTTTGCAATTGCAGTTACTCTAGAAGTGCAGATCAGATGTGCCGTCAAGATTCTCGCGTGCATTTGTCTGCAGAAGAAGAAATTGCAGCTGAGGAGAGCCTTTCAATATACTGCAAGCCTGTAGAACTTTACAACATTCTTCAACGGCGTGCTATTAGGAATGTAATGTGCTTCACTGGCTAATTTTTTTTGTCTTTATTGCTGTTGTTGCTTTGATATGGTTGCTGTTGAATTTTTTTTCTCCAGCCATGGTCATTGTGATTGGTGCTCGGCACTTTTCTTGTGCCTGTCTTTCAAATCTCGTAGTTACGCGTAGTGGTTGCAGGTGGTGGAGACCTTCAAAATTTAAGCTTGTGCATTGTCCTCCTAGGCACACAAATTTCATCCGTCTCATCCTTAGATGTTGGGCTGCAATGTCCTTTTAATTATGCCATTCTTGATGAAGCATTCGATTGTATACTGTTCTTCTCTTTTTTTTCTTCCTATTTAATGTTTCTGACTGAAGGCACATTATTTTGCAGCCATCATTTCTTCAAAGATGCCTGCAGTACAAAATACAAGCGAAGCACAAAAAAAGGTTAAAGTTCTAGTTCTTAAATCTTGTACGACACTGTTACCTGTAACAACTATCCCTGATCGTTGGACATCAACAGGTGGCACTTTCTGTATGAAAAACAATTTGACTCTTGATTTGTAGTAGCCGTCTATAGGTTTACATAAGAATCAGCCTGGTTCAATTAGCAACCTTCTTAGGAGTTATTACCTCATAAGAATACATGCATATATTTAAAGATAAATGTTTAGCTTATATGAAAGAACTCTTGGGTACTTGAAGCAAAACATGGAATTTTTCACATTGAAGGTGAGTGTCATAAAGTCAAAACTCTAAATGGAACAGATGAATTGTTGGGTGATGCTACATTCAGCATTGTACTAATATCAGTTATCTCGTTCTTTTAGAAACAATGCTATTAGAACTTTGAAGAATGACTTTTATATGGTCCTTTGGTGAAGGACAGAGGTCTTGAAGACTTATGTGGTATAGATACATGCTCATTGTAATGATTTTGGTTTGAAAGACAGGAGTCTGGTCGTTTGATAATTCAGCGTCATATACAACATGATTAGTATTTTTGTCCATTATGTTTGGGATACTAATTGGTTTCTTCTGTTTAAAACTATAGGATTCAAATGACAATTTCATTGCCTGGAACTCCGAATTATGGATTGCAAGCACAAAGTCTTTTTCCTCTGTACATACTTTTGGCGAGGCCAGTTTCTAATGTTGCAATTGCAGAGGTAGTGATGTCTTCTAGCTAAGTCAACATTTTATTACTCGAATGCCTGTTCTGCTTCCCCTGATATCACTTGGGGACAGTATTCTGCAGTATACCGCTTCAGTCGGGCTTGCTTGTTGACCACTTCAAATGGAGCTGAGGGGATAAATCGAGCTCAAGCAAATTTTATTCTTCCCGAGATTAATAAGCTGGCAGCAGAGGTCAAGTCTGGCTCTCTTGCTATTTTGTTTGTCAGCTGTGGTATGCCTGAATGTTTATTGTTTGTATAATATGTGAAGATTTCCGTTTTGCTGTCTGTTGCAATATTTACTGTTCTATCCTTTTGCAGCCGAAGTCACAAATTCTGGTTGTGCTGTTAATCCAAACAAGAACCATATGGACATGACATCTTTTCCATGTAAGATGTGCCTTAGTTGTAAGCCATCTTGCTTCCTTTATCTGTCACGACTCTTAATAATTGCCCTGTTTATTTGGGTCACCATTGTGGGGTTCAAGATATCCACATTGTCGTGTTCCCCTTTTATGCATCTGTATTCTTTTTTGGTTGCGTCGCCACTCTTTGGTAATGAAGAAAACTAATAATCTCATTATGAAGAATCTGGTTACCTGGTACAATGACATAGGATTAGGTGGGTGGTGGATTCATGCTTGGCACTGTATGCAATGGTTGAAGTCCAATTGGCCTATCTGTTATCCGTGGCGTCCACGTAACACTGTAGTACTGGACAATCAGGATGCAATGTATAAATGGTCCTCGGGGTTGATGGCTAGGGACTAATCGTCCTAGAAATGACATCCAAGTACCAATTATCCATAATCATATCAACATATTGAACGCGATATACAGATTCAGATGGATTTTGTGAGAGTTGGTCTCACATTGATTGATTATCACCTTTTAAAAACCAGTATGAGCCTAGGCGCACTCTGCACTAATTGCCAATTGGTTTTGAGTTGGTTGCTTTCACCGATTTCATTGCACATTCACTTAACATCATTACGTAATAGTCTTACCTGTGTAATTCTAGTTTTTTTTGGTAGTGTTGTCAACATTTCCTATAGCATTGGTGATCATGAAAGACTAGCTAAACTTTGAGAACAGTTAACATTAAAGGGAAAGAAGACCCAGGCATTTACATCTGGAGGGAGTTTAGGCATCCACATAACTACTGTAGTTAAACTCATTCGAGCGCGATTAACTTATCTATAGGAATACACTAAAATTTGTGATTATCATAATCGACGGAGACATGAAATAAATTAAACTACTAAAAATTTAATGTGAAATCTTAACTAAATGAGATTTACATTAACAGAATATCCTCCACACAAATAGCTTCCTTTCCCCTATCACTGTCCTTAACAATCTCTCAATCACAATGTAAGGGGTTTCAACGTTGAGCTTCACGGTTCGTTTTTCCCTTAAGAGAACACGTAACCAATAGCAGGAAAACATATTAACATATTAACGCTCTTGTATTTATGCCTTTTCATTAAATAGTTTTAGTACACCTCCGATCTGTTCAAGTCTTAAGTTTATATGGCCAGTAATGTTATGGTTATTTGGGATATTTAGTGAGTCATACCTGCAAGTTGATAACATTAAATATCAGCAAATGAGTTACATTTGTATTCCTTTACCGTCATCTTTCTCTGTCGGCAACCATGATTTTCTTAGTGCTCAAGGGTATGTTGCAGCATTATGCGTTATGTTCTCTTTTTCCCTGTCTTAATCTATATTGTTGGCTGTAACTTCTCCTCTTAGTTTGCCTTATTGTTGCTTTGTGAGCTTATAGTTCTCCTTTTTCTTTTCATGAACCGTTTTTTGCCTCCTCATGGGGTCCTATATGTGCATGACAGCAAATGTTGAAGGATTGTGTTTATTGGGCAAGATGCCGATGGAATTACTATATTTGTCATGGGAGAAGTCTCCAAATTTGAAGTTAGGGGAGAGAGCTGAGATTATGTTAAATTTTGACATGCACTCGTGTTTTGTTAAGGTATGCCCTCTTGTGACAACTCTGCACATCCAATCAGTAGGGACTTACAATTGTGCAAGGAGACATCATTGCATAACTTGAGGAGACATTATGCTCTCCGCTGTTAAACAAATGAAACATGGGTTATTTTTTTCATGCTTTTATTTTTTTGCTATTTCATTTTATAGATTGTATTGTTGCTCAAGGAGCCACTAACATGATGACTACCTTGTTGGTGAAAAAATATTAGTACCAACTACAATTCCGGAAAACACGACTGCTGAGTTGATAAAGCCTATAGGGCGTCATATTCATATGTACTTGAATGTAACTTATGCTGTTCGCACAATTAAAATGGTTAGGCGAGTTGTTTCTTGTGCAAAGAAGATCTTTAAAGTCAAAGTTTACTAAACTTTTGGGAACATTGAGATTCATTCTGTTGGCTCAAATTTCAAAAAACACCCTGGTGACCCTACGGAGGCCATGTTAACTAGCTACTTAGTCCGTCTCTTTTTGGTAGTCCATTTTAGCAGTTCTAACATTTTAAAGGGACATGCATTAAATGCTGTGTTCATTCAATTCCATGGGCCGTGTGGTAGAAATAGCTGGACCATTGGGACGCTTGGCAGCCTGCCCAAATAGCTTTCATGTTGATGTAGCTTCATCATGCATATACCTCTATTATTGAATACACACGGGACCTTTCTTATCTGGAGACTATGATATGCTTTTTCCTTGTATACAAAAACCACATGAATGTATGTACACACACATTTGTATGTACTAGTGTTATATGCACATGCATTGCACGTAATTGATGTGCTCATTTTTTGTCTTTTTGTTTGGTCCTAAATCAAATATTTTTGTGTGGGGTTGTGAATTGAAACTAAAGCTACATGTTAAGAGTATAGAAAAAGAAAAAACTGGAACTAACAACTATGGAGTATAGAACAAAAGGCAAATAATGGAATAACTAATAGAAAGAAAAATGAAAAGATACCTACAAAACAAAAGGCATGAGGTGACTATAGTTAAAAAAGGAAGAAATAAGCTTTCACAGCATAGCAGATGGTTAATGACAATTTTGATGAACTTCAATTTTAGATGTTGGGAAGAAAATTATATCAAATATCAAACATACCCATAGGGAATAATCTGGCAGATATTGCAGCCAGTACACTTTCAGCCAAGGTTTTGAATACCGTATTGGCTTGAGTACAAGTCTTCCTATTGGTACAGTACGTACCGTTACCGGTCATATACCGGGTACCGTATGGGATTTACCGTAACTATCATATATATATATATAAACACCAGAGAGAGAGCCAAACAAAATTAACTTCTTTCTTCGCAACTATCAAAATATATATATACTAGTACCCGGCCGGTATTTAGAACGATACTGTATTAGAGGTATCTGGTACTTTTTTACGCCAAAACGGTACATGCTGGCCGGTACAGTACGGTATTGTTAACCTTGCTTTCAGCATAACATCCAAAATATGTTAAGAGCTTGGAAGATGGTGTAAGTATGACACATCATTACATGGGTTGATCCCAATCTCAACCCACACATAATTGGTCAGCCATCAGCACAAGCCAATGAAATTTAAATCCTACCTCAATAACAACTGATCAGGTGGGAAGATCTCTTAGACTCATCAATCAATCATAGAAAAAAGGGAGCCTTGGATCATTTTGCTGAATCCCTAACACCATCCCCCCGCCGCCCGCCGCCCCCCCCCGCGCGGGGGGCGCTGATGCACCGTGATTGCTGAAGATCGTGATTACAAAAGGTTTTGACCATGGAGTTGAAAGCGGTGTAGACAAAAGCAAATAAAGAAGCACAAATAAGTATCATAATTGGACACACCTAATTAATACAATTTGACTGGAAATTAAATGAATGTATTAGCTAACATTGTGATTGCATGTCATTGTGGGCCTTCTAAGTACATTTCTTGTCATTGTACTTTTAGAAGATTGTATGACATGATTTATGTTCTTAGCATAATATCTATGAGCAGGTAATGTAAATGTACTTCCTGAATTGTGCTTTCAACAGTCTATATCAACCCTATAGCGGAGCAGGAAAGCTAATTCCCCCTGCCCCTCATGTTTGACATTTGGTTCTGTGGCATGCTGGTCATTTCTTTCATTATTTTTTCACCTTCTTCTCGTCATTGGGAATTCTTATTTCCTTTTGCAGTTGAGTTGTATGGATGAGGAGAAATATATTGCATTTCAAACGCCCCATAGTTTTGGAACTGCGGTTTGTTCTATTCCTTATCTTTGTCTAATTCTGCTGAGAAAATACAAAGGAAACCTTTGATACTTTTCCTGGCAAGTAAAATCCTATATATCTTTTCTCTGGATAACCATTTTGCTATTGTTGATTAGTGTTGTCTTTTCTTACACTGTTTGGGTTTGGATAGAATACTCCACAGCAGTTGGAAGTCATCATTTCTGCAGAAGAGATTGGGGCTAAAGAAAAATCCCCGTATAATTCATACTCATATAATGACATTCCTACCTCGTTGTCGCATGTTATGCGGTAGATATCTTCTTCTCCTGCACTTGTTGTTTTGGTTTTCAACATGTAGTGTTCCTCCTTATTCATTGCTTTGCAACTGTTTCTCATTATTGTCAGTATTCTTGACTACATACATATTATTGTCAGTATTCTTTATTCAAATCACATTGTCCCTCCCTCTTACCTGGCATTTTCTCAATAATCCTCTTTCTTTCTTTTGTTCTCTTTGTATGGTCTTTATGAAATAAATATATATCCCACAGCTTTGTAGTTTAGAAAACAACTCAAAATCAAAACCAAAAAATGGAATCTATAAAGAAAAAGCCGAAGTTAGGGTAAGCACCCATCTCTTTTTTTTTTTCCTTCCCTTTTTTTTCTAAAAGCAAAAAAAAAAAAAAAAAAAAAAAGGAGTTTCTTATAAAACTACTATAGTTTGAACACACTAGTTTGCGCATCTTTATAGAGAGATAAATGAAATAAATTGGGTGTGCATGGCACAGGGCAAATGCTTGTTTTTTATATTAGGTCTTCTACTGTGTAAACCTTTTAAGAAAGTAGTCTGATTTAGATGATATTTAACCGATAATGCCATTCAAAAAGAAAAATTAGATAGATATCCCGGACAAAATGATTGGATAAGTCATGTTTATCACTTGAAAGAAAAATGCACATCAAGGTGACTTCTGATTTCAACCGTTGTTGCAACATCACACTTGTCAAGATTGTTGAAAAAAAATTCTGCAAGATTTTTTTTTTCCCCATTTAACATTTATTGTGGTCTCACTCTCCACCTCTACTTTGTGTATTTGCCTCTATTCCTATACCTTCTCAAATATTTTTCCAGCATTAGAAAAAATTGGTTTAATTAGTTTCTGAATTTCAAACTAGCTATTGTTTGGCGATTGTGTCAGTTAGATAATATATTCCTCGCGCATAGTCTGTATACGAGCTTGTAGTTAAGAACTTTTGAACAATGGTTTCTTTCCATTATTAGAATTTATAATTTGACGTATTTTAACTACTATATGCATTGCAAGTGAATAATTTGGGTTGGTGGATGGGAACGTCTTATGTAATTTTTGCACATTCTTACTTCTCTGGTTAAGAAGGGTCGGAGTGTTCAGATATGCTTTACTTCTTCGGAAAAATGTCTTGGTGGTTGTTGTCACTATATCTTTTATGTTTTGAAGCACTTCTAGTTTTTTTTCTTAACATTTTCCATTTCTGGGCCTACTGAAACAACATATTAGTGAGAGTACAATCCACTACTTGCGATAAATTTTATATTTATGGAGAGACTTCAACTTTGCAATTTTTTTTTGTAAAGAGATACATGAAGCTGTGGTGACTCTTTTAGTGCTTATTGCGATCTTCTTTGCTGGTATTTTCTTTCTGAAAGGGTGTTAAGGTGTTGGACTCAGTAACATGAAATCTCCATACTGAGTAGATTTTTACTTCGTACTTATTTGATGTGCCGCTGCTACTTTTTGTTCTTTTGTGGTCCAAATGTACTTTGTCTGCTGTTGAACTGCTTATTCTTGTTCTATTTTCTTCTTTTGAAACATTGTTGCTAAATTACTAATTTTGGCTCTTTGTATTTGTCTAGGTTGAGAACTGGAAATGTCATTTTCAACTACAGGTACTATAATAATAAGTTGCAGAGAACCGAAGGTATTATGGATTTTTATGTGTAGTAAATGCATTGATTTATTTCTTTATTTTAAGCTGTTTTTTTTGTAATACAAGAAGTGTGGTATTTTTGGATCGAAGTTCTAGTTGTGCATCTGATATATTTTCTGAACATGCAGTGACAGAAGATTTCTCCTGTCCATTCTGCTTGGTGAAATGTGCCAGTTTTAAGGTAAACCAGATGCTGCTTTCCATTCTTCGTTTTCCACTGTATGGAATGAAAGTACATTAACATGTAAATATAACGGTTCATTCTAACATTGTACTTCACCTTCTGACCTTTTATATAGGGTCTGAGATTCCACTTATCGTCTTCGCACGATCTCTTCAATTTTGAGTTTTGGGTTAGTACACTTCAGGAATTGGCAATGTCATTTGAGTATTTGACACTTCAAACCATAACCACTAACACAATTCATTATCTGCAGGTCACCGAAGAGTACCAAGCTGTAAATGTTTCTGTAAAAACGGATATATGGAGACCTGAGGTCAGATACTATTTCTTTCGGAAGTACCTTTTCGGGATTGGTAATGGGTACATGATCAAGCGGTGATATCTACATACTTGTTTAAATGCATAAATGTCCGTGTGTGTACATAGTTTTCCTTACAAAGCCGTGTTCCTGCTAGAGTTTCATATTTGCTTAATGGAAAAAGTTAAGCAGGTGAAAACCTGCAGTTGCACTGTGATAATGCACTTCCTGTGAAGTCTCTCTTCAAGAAGTTGTGCCGCCTCCCTTGGTTTTCTTGGGGAAGTATCATCATTTTTTTTGTGCCTTAACAGGGCAGCCCAACCCTGAAACATAGATTCTTGGGCAAGCGTAGTAGGGGTGGGTAATGATGTAGGTGCCATCTGGTCATCTTACTGCCGTCTTCAGTCACCAATTTTTTCTTTTCCTTTTATAACTTTTATAACTCAACTACCTGGTCTTGATTTGTTGACACGTCTGCAATATGGCCAAAATGTCGGGCGGATTTGCTATTGAGGTATGAACCAGAAAGGCATTTCTAGGCCTTAATCTTTGTTTCCATTTTGTCTACTCAGGTCGTTGCAGATGGCGTCGATCCTAAGCAACAAACCTTTTTCTATTGGTAAGTTGTATGGATGTCAATTTATGTTGCTGTTGGTGTACAGTTGTTGAGCTTTTTTTGTTGCTGCTTTTATTTCTATGGATGCCAATGACTTGAAATTGGTGAATGCGTGGATATACAGTTCAAAGCCACTGAGACGCAGAAAGCCGAAAAACATATTTCAAAAGGCAAAGCATGTGCGTCCACTGGTGTTGGATTCAAACTTTCCTGCAGCGATCAATGAGCTTCGGGGCAATACTGAGGGTACGTGTGCTTTCTTATGGTTATGTACTAATATTTTTTTACTGACAAGCTTCAATAATTTCTAGTGAACTAGAGAATGGTTTCTTGTGATTGTGAATGGGTTAAACGATGAAGTTGTCTATTTGGTGTACCTATGGACACATCTAAGTAATTTTTACTTGTGGTAAAATATTTTCTTTCATCTTTCCCAAGGAGTTGCATGAAAAATATTCATATTACATAGATCATGCTGACATGATTTTGATTCATTCCGTGTAGATGGGTACATTCTGGTAACATATAGGTACGATGTGTTATTTCCTTTAGACAATGCATGATGCTTAACTTCAATGCGATGTCATAAGACTCGTGTACTAGTGTGGGATGTGGACAGACGTCTGTTGGATTCATCTAAGTCCCATATAACCATCTACTTAATGTTTTTACAAGGTGCAATAGTCAATTTCATGCATTATCTCGGGGCTTTTTTGCATATCTTTACAGTCAACTTGAATTAGTTAGTATGCTTCTTAAGTCTACATCCAACCAAATATGTGACATGTATCTTTTGCCTCAACAAACGATGGGAGTCTGACATAGGTACTTAATACATTTAGTCATTAAACATGGTCGTAAAAGACTGAGCAATGTGACAGCTATCTTAAGCTGGACTGATTCTCTTCACCTCTGGAGTCTTTTGGATCTAATACGTCTTTTCTTCTTGATGTACTAAAACGGAAAGAATGCAAACTAATAATCAATTTGATACAAGTTTATTTCCTACTGCTTCATTTTAAGATTGAACAATCGGCCTCTTGTCTCTTTGTATTTCTTTAATGATATTTGGTTCATATTTTGAGATCAAATGATTTGTACGATACTGATTTAGGTCTTGCTGAGTACGGGGAACGCGATACATCGAGCCCTAATGCCACTGGGCTTTCAAGTGCTACAGCGCACTCATTTCCAGATCCAGAATGTGTACAATCACTACCCGGAAGCAACCTTGTACCTCCTGCTATGCTTCAATTTGCAAAGACAAGAAAGCTATCTATTGAGCGTTCTGACCCTAGAAAGTACGTTTTTTAGTCTTGTTTTTTCACCAGCACTTATTTTTCGAATTCAGACTTAATTACCAGTTAAAACTAGTCAACCATAGTCGAAGCCTTATAGAGGTGGGGCTCCTGCCACCTTTACTAACCCCTGAAGAGTCGGTGCCGGGCACACAGGCTGTGTGATGATATGAATGTCAGTGCCCCAACTAGGCCGTCAGCCAACTGGTGTTGGACTTGGACTGCTTTTTGGACCAACGGCCATGTTGTTCAGCCCCGGAAGCGTATAGGTTACATGAGTTTTATCGTATGATTCCTGGAGCTTGCCCTATAAAATTTCAGCAGTGACCTGGGAGGCTGTCAATGACTCAAGCACAAGTAAACTGGTGACTCATCTTTGTCCATAGCTTCTGGGGTGGTGTCTTTGGATATCCGCGGTGCTGCTCCGGAGCAATAGCTATATCTTCCAGAACCAGCTAGCTTAGATGATTTTAGTCATTTGAGTTGAATGGTATCTTCGGTCCAAGAGAAAACCAAGGAAAAATTTTGAGGTTCTGTTGATTTTTGTTTGATTAGGGAGGAGGAGGAGGAGGAGGGGGGGCAAAACTGACGGGAGGATTTTTTAAATTAAATTTGAACATTTGAGGGGAGAAACTCAAGTTGGCACGTCCATAATTTTTTGAAAGCAATTAAAAGCTATATTTCACGCTTTACTTCCTCTGCAATTTATTCTTGACCAAATATGGTAAACTGTGTTACTTTTTGCTCCTGTTTCCGTTCTTTCTACTCTGATTGAACATAGCAAGAGAGCTTGTCGATCACTATTATGAAGCCTCGCAACAGATGGTGCTGTGAATATAAGTTACTCTTATGTGGAAACGAAACGCAGTGTGTTTGACTGTTTGGTCACCTGTACTTTAAATTGCTGGCATATGCAGAAACCTAGGGTATGGCGTCAACCCTTTGTGAGGGCCAGTAAAAACCGTGTTTTATAAGTGAGAAAAGCAGACATTAGCACCCAAACATTTGGGTTAGGAAAGTACATCGGAAAACGCGAGGCTCATATAAATACTTACTATTGAGGTGGTGGATATAGTTTTCAATTTATCAAACTAATTAAATATGTTTGGTCGAGACAATGATCGGAGCACGCGGACATATTCATATTCGTTATGGAAGTTTCATCAATTTTACTTGAAGCTCTTGCCTTATCTATAGATAGGAACGAATTGAAAAGTAATTTAGTCAATGAAATAGTCTCTGCTGGTTTGCTAAGTGATTTTATTGTTTATTTGCCATTTTTTGTGTCGGATGTTAGTTCAGATGTCAGTTCTGAATCTCATGTTATTTTGTTCTTTTGTTTGTATTGTGATGTTGCAAGTTTGTTTGATTGGGTATTCGTTTTCCTTTCAGCCGTGCCCTCCTGCAGAAGCGACAGTTCTTTCACTCACATAGAGCACAGGTGAGACTAGTCACAGTTATGCTGATTTATGACTTCGTTTCCTTTTGAGATTTTCTATCCCTGCATTTGTTAATTGTACATAAGCCACTGCTTGTTTTCCGTTTAAGGGTGCAAATAAAGTGAATTCAACATTGGTGTCGCTAACACTATAGAGGTGTAACTTTGTGGGTGATGACAAAAAGAGGTTGAACAACATATGTGATTGAGACTTAAAGGGAATCTATTTGTACTAACTTTGACATCCCTTTCTGGTTGTTGTTCTCCATCTCTAAGTTTAGACATGTACATATTTATCCCTCAAACATGTTTTATGGGCTTTCCACGGTTTCTTTTCCATACCCCTCAATCCCTCATGGTTCAAATGAATCCTTACCGGTGGGTCTGTAATGCACTTGACCATACCTTCCCATCGATGTTTCTCCCCTCTTCTGAATTGAAACTGCTTTTGTGATTGTAGCCTATGGCGTTGGAGCAAGTTCTGTCCGATCGGGACAGTGAGGATGAAGTTGATGATGATGTTGCAGATTTTGAAGATAGAAGGGTATGCTTTGTTGTCATATAACTCTTACTTGGCACTTCCATTCCTATTTTTCCAACTCTTTGCTTATAAGCATGCACGACTCAGCATGCACTTAGCGTATAGTGTACTTTAATAGCATTCTTCCAACTTCTATTGGAAGTGTTAGCCTATTTGCTACATTTAACCAGTGAAGCAGCCAGGGGTCTTGAAGGTGGCCTTGTAGAATAATTATATTAATGGCTTGTTGGTTATCTTTTGTTTAGTTATCTTCAAAAGCTAATTAGAAAATGTATAACTTTTCTTCATTGTCATGTGCAAGTTGAAGTCATGATGAAATTGTTTATGCTGGATAGATTCAAAATTGGATTAATATTGTTACTTAGGTAATTTACTTTATGTTCCATTCCTTCTCCACGTTACTGAATCCACGAGGCGCTTCCTCATAGTCTTGGAGTTATTGTCCATCCCAATACCCATATTAAGTCGATCATGATGCTGAAATTTTAAAGCTAACATTCTTCTGATATTGCTATGGCTTCTCACATCCCATCATCTTCCTCTGAAATGTGCTAGCCCATAAGTCTTGGTAGGAACTCGCTCCATGATTGTTGCTTGGCATCATCTGATATGCTATTGTGTATATGCACATCAATTTGTATTTGATGTATCTTTTTTTGTGTGGTCCTGTTGAATGTGCATTTTATTACCTTCCTTGGATACAATATCAATTTAATCTGTAGCTGTAAAACCATGCCATACTCCAGTAACTACTACTTAAAACTTATCTCCAAGCTGTACCCTGAAGCACGAGGAGTCATCTGCGGTATATTTTGCCCTTCTGAACAGAAGCAAGGCTAGGACAATATGGATGAAATAATTTCGATTGATTTTGATGAAGTAAATTTGAACATTTGAGCGTGCTTGCAAAAGTTGCCCCTTGCCCATTGCTTCTTGAAACATTCGTTGACTGTCTTATACAGACAAGGCTTTAAATAACATCGTAGTAATACCCTTAGTAAAACATGGGAAAAGGCCCAATCTGACATCCGAACAGTCCTTTTATTGCTCCTATGACATTATGATATGTTCTTACTCTATTATGTGTACTTTTGTTGTTAATATTATTGCACACTGACATGTTGCAGATGCTTGACGATTTTGTGGATGTTACCAAAGATGAGAAGCAAATGATGCATCTCTGGAACTCATTTGTAAGGAAGCAACGGTAATCTTCACTCTTCAGTTCCTCAAGTATTTTCTCATTGCATCACTTTTCAGTGTCTGTGTGCAGATCTGAATACGTACGACATGATTATGTACTTGACAGCATTGCTCATGCTGTTCACATTTTAAAGCCAATTGGCATAAGTTGTTGTCTGCTGTCAGTAGTATTCCAACCAACTTCAGAATAATTGATAGGATCTCATCTCGTAGTTTAATTTCTGGGTTTGAGCAAATTTATGTTTCTCTCTGTGGTTGAGTTTTTCTGAACTTCATTTTTAAGTATTTTGGTTGACACTATGACAGGGTGTTGGCTGATGGCCATATTCCGTGGGCATGCGAGGCATTTTCTAAATTGCATGGTCAAAACCTTGTCCAGGCACCAGCACTGCTTTGGTAGCTTCTCTCTCTTGCTCTCATTTTTAAGTTTGGCAATGCATGCTTCAACTCTACAATCGGCTATTACACCTTTGCTACTCTTTGTCTGTGCTTATATCTGCATATCATCATCTGTGTAATTTGGGTTACTAATCCTCCATTTAGATAATGAGTAGTCTCTAAACATGAAGTTACAGATTTTGGAGGAGTTGTGAATCTTGCTGCGACATGCGACTCCTGCATTTGTTGCTGATTAGGGGCACACTTATCCATTTGCATCACATGTATTGTTACCGCACACATTTCCACTAAAAACTATTTTAAGATATACTTATAAGGTGGTACATTGTGAATTCTATTTGGCCGTCCTTTCATACTGGCAGGATTACACACTTTAAATAGTTGTCGTACTTACCAAGAGTAAAAAAGACTTCAATTTGCATGTATCACTGTTAATAGTACAGTGGAATTCTTATAAACTTTACTAAGGTGTTCACTGTCAATTTAATCAGCATTTACTTGTCATCGCTGTGTTTAAATGATTTCTATACCCCCTCTTGTCTTCAACTTAAAGATGCTCACATATTCAACTTCGCCATCACACGTATGCGATGGAAGTTGTTAAACACTCCTTTGGCTTTCTAGGCAATTTGTTGGCAGCCATGGCCATGGCCAGATTCCCTTATATATATAATGCATCTTTCCAGATGGTTGTCTGCTCTGTCATTGCTCGCTACCTGTCGTCCCCCCTCCCCCTGCGACAAAATCTGCTCTGTCGAACCCCATATTGGTCACCTAGCGCTATCTCAGCAAATGCCATGCTTTGATAGGATCCACCGCCCGGCCAAGGTATTGCCCACGTCATTGAGTTACTTCTTCGGAGCAACCTCATAGTCAATGTTGACTCATCAGATACCTTAGATTTGGCGGCCAGTTGGCTTATAATGGTTCTTAGAAGAATGTAATCGAGCAATTGGTCAGTTCCAATTTATGGAACCTCCAAGTGCCTAGCAATTTAGGCGTCCCTTTGCGTTAAACTATTGTAAATAGCACACAACATCCTTACCTAAGATATGATAGGCAGTTCTTTGCAGAGGAGATCTTTTTCTAATCCTCTGGTATTAAGGATTAGATAGTATCCAAGCCAATTTTACTGTAGCTAATACAGATAGAAGTCTAATGCGGGTCATATACTGACTCTTTATTGTGACGTGAATGACAACGGTCCCTCCTTTCTATTACTATTATCGTGCTTCTGAGTTCTTGCTATGTTTGTGGGCTTGGGCAGGTGCTGGAAATTATTTATGATCAAACTGTGGAATCATGGTCTGCTTGATGCAAAGTCAATGAACAATTGTAACGTGATACTTGAACGATGCCAAAGCCAAGATGCAGATCTCATGAGAAGCTAAACTTATTTGTATTGGTAAAGCCCATAGTTGATTTGATGGGGATGGAGTTCCCACACTAATTTACTGATGATCTGCGGATCATCACATTTCTAGCATTTTTTTTGGTGTACTTGTTCAGGTCATTTGACTCTTATTTAGGCAGAGGTCCTCTTTGTTGTAATATCTATACGCAGCACTTCTATTTATGTTGGATTCGGGGGCCTGTAGTGCAGTTCATTCTAGTGCGCGTGTAGGGCCGGCAAAACGTCGTAGTTTTGCCTGCTTTGTCCCTGAATCCATTTACACTATGTTCAAGATTCATATGTAACCACCTCACAGTTCCTATAAAGAGAAGGAAAGAAAAATGCTTGTCTTTTGTTTCTTTTAAAGATTTTGTGCTAGTATTTTTCCTTCCCTCCATCTTGTAAGAGAATTGCCTAGGTTAGTCGACGGTAATCTCCAAGTTGTGGTGAACTGAGTAATTCTTGTATTTTTTGGGCAATATTCTTACTGAAAGAAGAATGCCTTTGTTACGATACGACATGGGTTGGATAGAGCTTGAACATATGATTACGAACCCAGGGGTTTGTATTATTTAGGTATGCCATTAAAGTCTGTCAAAGGCAGGAACTGAACTCTCCCTCCTGACAATCCCTCAGAAAGCTTACTGGACAAGGAAGGGGCTGTTAGCCTGTTATAGTAATTGATAGAGCGAGAAGGTGAGATGGCACTTCATGGTCGTGATGCTTTTCCCTATCTTCTTCAACATCATCTTCACCGTTCTTTACTGCACGATTCGAGAACAAGGAAGTTGCCTGAAATGTCTTTCGTATGATCAGATTCAGATGAGAACTCGAAGTCAACTTCTAGCGCTGGTTTTTTAAGCAGTCTCAATATTTGTAATAGAAGTGGAAGTTGCCTCCGTGCAGCTCTCATTGTTGATATTCTCTGGCCGGGTTACTTTAACTACGTGTTTTCACCTCTTCCATTCTGTTCGGAAGACTCATATGCCTAGAAAACCCCTCAAGTGAAAAAAATCAATGACATCCCGAAACAAAGCATCATTTGAGCCCGACCACATTATTGTCCTTAAAAAGTTGAACCGTGTCGAGAAATCGAACCAGCTCAAAACCCTAAGTCATTCTTAGTGAGATGGCGTATCATAAAAATGAGATACGGATTTTTCGTCTTTTTAGTCTTCCTCCTTTCCATTAAAGACAGCTCTCACCTCCAGTGTGAGATGGGATGGATTGCGGCTAGCCGGCTCTATGGTTTTTGGACCATGGATAGTGTGACCTATAATTTGATTTAGAATATCTCTAAGATTTTTTTGAATGAAAATAGTGGTAATGTTAAAAACAGATGGGTGAGTGAAAAGTCACGAAAAAGAAAATTAGACTAGAATGTTAATATCAAAATGAAATATTTAAGTTGATTTGACATACTTTCTAATTATTCATTTATTCAGTTCTAAATATTCTAAAGATTAATCAATGTGCGCATAAGTTAATTCAGACATTTTGAATTATTAAAAAAAAGGGAAAGAATTTGAAGACAACAAAAATTGTAGTTGCATACGTTGTACTCGCAATTTGTGAATCAAAATATAATTGCTAAGATGCATGCTTAGGATGTACTCATAAAAGTTTAAATTGATATAAATTTGTGAATTGCACATGTTTCCCTTTAAAAAATCAACCAATTACAAAGAGATAATTAAGATACTTTGTTTATTTCGCACAAGTTCATGAGAGAGCTTTATATATATTTTGGGCATCTTGAGTTCGAGTAGCTAGCTTGATTTTTCCATCTATTATTTGCATGCTTAAAAGCTCTTTTATTCTTTAATAAGAGTTTAATGTGTTGAGATTCGTACAGTTTCGTTTATCATCTGCTAGTTTGACACGTTGATACGCTAACTCTAGTGCAAGTGTGCGATTAAAAATTTCTCAAACTTTGGCAATCCTAGTAATTTATTCACGGTTGACACATAATAAATTTTGTCGTCTACGATTCATTGTCTTTAAATGCATGTTTAAGTCAGTTCGAGCAGTTAGCTTATTTTTTTAATCTATTCTTTGCATGCATAAAAGCTCCTATTCTCTAATAAGAGCTTAATGTGTTTCCTTTCCTGTCGTTCGTTCATCAACGGCTCGTTTGACATGTTGATATGCTAACTCTCGTGCAAGTGTACGATTAGAAATTTTTCAAACATCGGTGATCCTAGTAATTTATTCACGATTGACATGTAAGAAAATTTCTCGCCTCTGCATCATCGCCTTTAAATGCCAGTTTAAGCCAACCTCCGCGATATTTACTCGGCCGAACAAAATCTCATCGGAAGGAACATAAAAAGCATCGGGAGAACGATGATGGCCTTCTTAGAATTCGAGCAAGAGAAGGTATGTCTCAATTCAGTTTTTAAGGTACATTTAAAAGAAAGAAAGTTTGTAATAACCCCCAAGAAAGAATTAATTGCCCAAAAATACTAATTACGGTATCTTCTTTCCAAAAACAGCAGACAAGAACAT
>JABCMJ010023575.1:0-14359 GCA_014822125.1 Arbutus unedo | reverse complement strand
GTCGTTACAAGTGTGGTGCTATTAATCAAATCATTATTAATCTAATATATTGCATATTTTATGAGATGGTTTTTTTCCTTCCACTATCACTGAGGGAAAAAAACAAAGAAATTAAATTATTTTTTTCTTTCACTATCACTAAGCAAAAATTAAAAAAAAATCCTTTCACTATTAATTTCGTAAAGCAAAAGAATTCTATGTTTAAGTTGTTTAAAACAAGCAAGCTTGATTGGAAATTTTGCGTAGAGATCTACCAAGTCTATATATGAATGATCAACCACATGCAAGTACAAACAAGACCAAATGTCAAACAAGAATCCGGTAAATATTCATACATAAGAGTTGATAGCAGTCCAGCAGTCCAGTTCGACGCAGTATTTCAACTTGATTTATGTTCAACACTAACAACAAGAAGACATAAGTACACATACACAATATATGCATACAATAAACATAGTACTTAGCACAACAACTCCAAACCCTACATCCGACCTATTGTTGTAGGCGAATCCGACTGGCTGACGGACGAGGACTTGGACACGTCCATTACTCCTGGCACTGCTTCCTCCAAACAGCTTTGAGTATCATCACTGATCATTCCCATTGTCATTTTCTCCACTTCTTCTTGGGTATAGATATGAATCTTGGTCACCACCGCACAGAACTCGCTGCAAATAATATATGGATATCAGAAATGTTGTAACATTGAACAATCATCTGAAAAATGTAGTTAGCTCTGCAGCTCAGTAATTTTGCATGGCATGATTTCCTTGTTTGACATAATCTTGCAACATTCCTCCCTTTTTGTTTACAGCATTGTTAGTTCCAAATAGATGGTTTTGCTTACGGGTAGAGTTACCAGTAAGGCATCTTGTAATTTCCCCACATGCAAACCAAAAAACCAGCTAAACGGATACACGAAAGAAGTGTACATCTGTAGTTTATACACGAGAATGACGAGAAAATTGCAAGGACAACTAAATGAAGGATGCATCCACTCCCTTGTTCTTGCGTGTATATATAAGATAATGGCAATAACACTTGCCACCAGCCACTACTTTTATAAGATTTGCCTCCTGCTTCTCCGATAAAAAGTTGAAAGTATTTTAGTGCAGAACACAATAGTCCTATAGTTTTACAATCAAGTAACGTATTGTACTAAAAGAATAGTTGTATTGTTTCAGTCTTTCACAGCTAGCAGTTCTCTCAGGAACGTAAAGCTATCAAACAGTACACTACTAACCCTACCATTTTTACGGTGTATTTGGAACTTGTGCAAGGAAAGAAAAAGGACGAGAAAGTGAAAAATTAAAGAGAAACAAGTTATTTCACTTTGTTTAATGTTGCAAATAAGATGGAAAATAATTTCCCTGTTTGGTTTTAAAGAGAAAGAGGGAGCAACAACTTACCTGCCACTTGTTCGTAATCTTTTTCGTTTTATTTCGTTTTAGAACCAAGCCAAGGGAAAAAGGAATTTTTTTTTCCTTTCCTCTCCACAACTTTCCTCGAGTTACAAACACACCCATATTTTTCAGAATCACCCAATGAACATGGACGAAACGCAACATACATAATACAAGAAGGAAAAAGTAAGGAGAAAAAGACTCACTGCCATGGGTCATCGCCGACAACCATCATATCATTCTCACTGTCAGTGTACAAGATCCTCCATCCTTTACTTGGATCATGTAAAAGGCCTTCCATGCCAAAGAGCCTCTCTAGCTCAATCAGCAACTCATCATAACTATTTAGTCTTGAAAGATCAATAGCTCTTCCAACCAAGCTTCCTTGTTTGTGGACCTTCACCCAGTTTATTATCTATCAGTCAGAGATGGCCAAGAAAATGAATGCCGAAAAAACAGTGTACTAAAGCTTACCTTTGTACAGCTCCGCTTATTGGAACTCATAGGAGTTTCTCCAGTCAAGCTAAATCCAAATAACTTAAATCCAGTCATAGTGCCATTTGAAATATCACTGTTTGCATTCTCAGAATTTGCCTTTGAAATAGGAGGACCAACTATTTTTCCCTGCAGTACCTCGTTTGGAAGATTTGGCTTCGTAACTTCATCCCTAAGAATGGAAGACCCATTGAACGGAACATTCTCGTTTGGGAATTTTTTCGTATGAGAAAGCATTACCGGATCTTGTGCAGCTTTCTGGACATCATTGTAAGGGAAGTACACATTTCTCACGCCCTCTGAAGCTAGCGGGTAGAAATTAGGTTTGGGTCTTTGATACATGTTCACAAAGTTACAACCAAGGTCCGGTCTTGCCCAAGCACCAAGGTTGAAGTCAGTATTTCCCGTCAGGGATCTCAAGGAGCATATTTCTTGACCTTGCAAGACCTTTGGAAATCGACTGGATTCCGCAAAGCCTGTAAAACTTGCCTTTTCTTTCCCATTTGAAGCAAGATTTTGAAGTGCAAAGGCTTGCATCTCAAAATCTGGCGGGCGGTTAGCCTTACCACATCCTCCGTAGAGAGGTGATAATAAACCTGCATTTTCTTGACCTTGCAAGACCTTAGAGGATCTTACAGACTCCTCAAAGTCCAAAAACCCACCCCCTCCTACAAGGAAAATCAGATCCTTAAAGGCTGCATGAAAAGAGTACCAAACAGAATACAAGTTCAAGGGGAAGTTGGCACCAGAAATGGAGTTATTGGGTGGGGTCCGCAGTTTCTTCAGCCTTGGGGAGGACTGAATGTTCAGTGGTGGGAGAGAAACAGAAGGATCAATCTCCCACGGGGAAACTTGCTCATGATGATCACTAGCACCGTCTTCATCCCATCTAACCTGTTTGTTAGATCACGTAGATGTAATGACAGGACTTTTGTACTAGAAAGATCATTGAGGCGTGGCAATTTTCTAAATGTCCTATTAAACAAGCATTACAATCTACAACAGAAAACTACCGAAGGGAATGATTTTGTGACAGCAGAAAGTTTCATTTGTAGGAAAATCTAAAGAATCTATCTCCTACACCAAGGTCCGCTTATATGGAAAGCTTATATGACAACTCACTTTGGTCTCCTAGTGGAGAGAGAGAGTCAAATCATTATGCACAAAGGGTAGTTTTAACTTCAGTTTTGTTCAGAACTGACTTCATAAGAACAGTGAGATGTCACGCAAGAATTGGGAATCTAATGTTTTCTCAAAATGTCAAACAGAAAGCATTATAAGACCGGGTACCTTCATCTTCATTTGTCAAGAGAAAATCGGCCAAAATCCCAATGACAATTCAGTAATATAACCACTATATTACAAATACAAAGAACTGGATAATGTGAAAGGACATAAACATACCATATTAGAAGAGGAAGTATTGGTCCATTGAACAAGTAGAAAGGTCACAAAAACTAGAAGTAAGAACATAAATCAGTAGTATGTATGTTTCGTAATAGAAAATATACCATCAAGCATCTCCATTTTGAGTTAGGCCACCTATAGGGATCTAAATCACGTATTCCAGTCACCACACCGCTGCGCCTACAAGAGATAAGAAATAAGTTTGGATTCTTATACAAGTCCTCGTGAAGATTGGAATGCATCATTGCACTTGATCAATAAACGGACCTTCTTTCTGGTGAATCATCAGCATCAAATTTTATTTTGAATCTGGTCCCAATTGGTATCTGATTGGTGCTGCTTGCAACGTATTTTTCATAGGGTACCACAAAGTCGGCATGGCTGGCCCTGCAGCAATTCAGAATTTGGACGAATTAAATACTTCTTATTTGAGCAAATAAAATCAAAAGAAGCACGCGCACGAACTTACTAAAAATGAAACAAGATTTACATCCTCGTTTTACAGTCTGTGCATGGATAACTGTCATTGGCCCACAAATTATAGGGGTGTAATATTAAAAGCACTGGGGTTGAGGAAGGTTGACAGTCTGTTGGGTAGCACACAAATGATAACTGATGCAAAGCTGAATAGTGTTTCCTTCAATTTCAGTAAAAACATAATGCAATCGAAAGCAAAAAATACATTGTGGCAGGGTATATTGGTAGAAATGTTTCTTGATTTCTCCTTTTCCATCTCTCTTTCCAGACTAATGAAACCTGGTCTCTTACCCACGTCAAAAGGAACCTCTATTCTTTCAACAATAATCAAATCTTGCCTCTTTCGACAATCTCCCATTATTCTCGTCCTCATTTTTCCAGAACTACTTAATCTTGAGGGGGCTTGTACAGTATACAGGTCGCAAGAACATAAATAACTTAGTTACATACTCTTAACAGCTTGAGGTTCCGGAGCAGTCTTTAACAGGTTTCAATCTTAAATTGCTATTTAGTTCGAATCAAGAGTTCCAAATGTACAGTTCAAAACACACCGAAAAGTATGTAGGTCCTGGACAATAGTGACAACTACTTGATGAGCTATTCTCAGGTCAAGTTAAAGCAGACAATCACCAGAGATCCTCGACAAGTTAACTGATTGGAACCTCCAACCCCAAGGTTGGATTGCTGAAATATTTTCTGTAATTTTCATTTGGAAATGTCACTTTGGGGCAGTAGTAAGCAAGTGCCACGCGCCTACAACATTCTGAAGATTGAAAAAAACACATAGAATATCACCAGGATAATTCATGGCAACAGTTCTTTCCCTTAGCAGTTTGATAACACTGTGGTTAAAGTTCTCACAGCCAATAATTTTACTAATACAGCCCCCATATATTATTAACACATAGGGAGAGAACACCTAAGGTACTACGCAACCCATGGCAAGGTAATCATACACAACAGTCGGATTTGGCAAGCGAACTAATATTGTTGACAAGAACGCCCGCTCAAACTCCCAGTACTTAATTTATTTACAAGAATGCATGCTTTGGGCATTCCAAATACTATAAAAGAAAACGTAGCATCTTTAATAATTCTTCCACACTTAGTAAAGGTTTCAATAGGTCCAACCGTCAAAATAAGACTGCTGCAAATGTCTAACATATATAAACAAACTGCACTTCGAACAAAACTAGATTATTTCACAAGTAGGACCACATCCTATTCGTGGTTAAAGCCAGAGATGGAAGGCGATTCACCAGTCTCTTACAAAAATGCCTAAACTCTGTAAAAGTGCCCGCCGAAATGCTTTTGGCAGCAATTTTTCCATTCGCCAGAATTCCAGAAGAGAGCAAAGGAAAAGGCAAAGCTTACTACAACGGTGGTTGACCTTTCTCCCCCATACTTCACCTCCTATTTTTCCAACTATTTTTATAAGGTGTGGTGTAACATGTCACCCAACAAGCACAATGCCAGCCATCTTGGGGTTGGATGCAAGTTTATAGCTATTATGGATTGAAGATAATATATATTATGGTCCTCCCCTTTGAGTATATTAGAAGTCACTTTAGGAAGGATGAACCTGTAGTACAATTGTACAAATAAGAGTAAGTTTAAGCACTGATATCCAATTCGATACCTTGGGCTGTAGCAAACATGGAATGTGGTCTTCGTGGATACAGCATTGGCTACTGCGGAAAGAATGTTTCGATAATTCTGGTTAGCAAGAATTGAATCAGGAAGACCATTTCTTGGTCGAACAGCTCTTCTAATACCCAACCTCAGCTCTCCACCTTCACCCCTACAAATAAGATTAGACGTTTATTAACAAGCTTCATATAACTAAATGAAAGAATCATTTCATTCACTACACAAAAGGGAAATGGAGAAGTTCCATCCCTTTAAGCAATCAATGTACAAAGCAATGAGTAAGAAGCACAGAAACGAACATTACACGACTTATACTCGTTGGGAACACGATGAATCGAAAAAATATGTACTTATTCTAAATTCATAGAAAAACTAAAAATCAATCTCTGCGAATTTATGGATAAAAAACACAAATACCATTGAAGAAGATATAAACAAAGTATCCATGGCAATTTTGACCCTCTCCAACTATTTAACTTTACATTGTGACCTCCTAGCATGTCTCCAAAGTGTCACAACGTGTTTAGGCAATGTACTACGCAAAGTGTGTCCAAACGTTGCAGTGTCTGAACACAAACACTTGCGCATAGAAGCCAGTAGACGTGTCTGTGATTGTAAGACCGACGATATTGTATCTTTGACCAATTCGTCAAAAAATGGAAGTTGTTTCCTTATCACAGCTTCATCATGCTGGAATTTTAAGAACCTTGATCATTCCAAATAAACCAAAGTACCTCAAGAAAAGAACTGCATCACCCGAAACAAGATTCTTTTGGCTCACAAAAATACTCCATCCTGTAGTGAGCAGGTGTCGCCGTGGCTGACCTGAAAATTTGCACCCAAACTCTTTGATTCTCTGTTGAACAGAACCAAGGAACAGAAGTTTGTTCATTCTTACCTCTATAAATGTGTCGAAACTTCCATTCCACGCCATGGAGGTCCCTGGCAACAAGCTCCTGAGAGGGCCTTTGTTGTTTATAGTCCTACAAAGAAAACCATGCCACCAAGTATATCAGAAAACTCAGGACACGTTTATCAAAAAAAAAAAAACCAAGTAAGGCAGTGGACCTGTGGTAGATCATGGATTTGTTGAGAGATTCCTCATTTATAGAGGCAAAAAAAGGTAAACAGAACAATAATGAGACAATAAAGTCAAGAAGCTAGATTGGTAAATCCCTCTGCAAATCCATGATGATCCATACACTGCCTAAAAACAACAAGCAGAGCGAAAAAAGAAAACCAGACCAGAGGTGGGAAACAGTCTTCAGCAGCACGACGGGGAACAGAGAACCCTCCATGCGTGCTCGTATCGGAGGCTGTAAGCGTCTTGCAAAACATATGTGGAGTTTTTGTGGGTGTCACACCCCCCTCATCCAACCCCAACTCTTCATGCTCCTTGCCCTCTAAATTTATAACTTCGAACTACATAATACCCATATGATAATATTTACCAATAGTTAACTTTGTGCTACCTCATAGATAAAAAGGAAATTGTAAGAGCATAACTAAACCCAAGAACCAAGAATCCAAGCAGACGAAAAGAATATGTATACAAATAGATCAAAATAACCGGAAAGATAAGATTATCATATATTCTACCAATATAGTTGCTAAAACCCAAGAATTTCCAAGAAAAGCAGCAGAAGTACTAATTGGGAAGCATACCTCAGGTAGAGGGAGTAGTTTCAGCTGTGTATACACCTCATCATTTTCCTTATTAGCCTGTTTTAAGATCACAAAAAATCAGGGATAAATCAAAACAAAGACTAGGAATTTCAATGATGGGCCTGAATTGGGAAGACCGCGTACCTTCTTACGCATAACAACAAACACATAGAGTACAGTATAAAAGGTTAGAGAACCCAGAACTCACAAGTAGTTGTACATCCGTAACCTTGCACAAGATTTGAGGTCGTAGATCAAAGTTGGTCACTTCCATGGGAGGGAAAGGGGAGTGAGAGGTAGCCTGTTCCAAGTGACCTTGTGGGAAATAGACAACCACATTCCCTTTCTTTGGCAGAGTTGTGAGGGGGCCAGCACAAGCATACCAGAGCTCCTTGTAAATCGAAGAAGAAGCAGGAGATGAGGAGGAATTTGAAGAGCATGAGGAAATTGAAGAGGACAAACAGCCCACATTGCCACCGCCATTCTTTTCCACCTCACTACTCCCCACATGGTTCAGATCAATTTCCATGAAAACGCCCCCAGTGTGTGGCTATCTCAGTACAGCACAAAATCAGGGCAACAAACAACCAATTAACCAGTACCCAACAAGAAAAAAAGGCAAATTAAAGTTGGGGATGAGTGTAATCAAGTGGCTGTTGAAGAGTAACCACAAAGCAACAGACCAACTGAAAATCGGAAAATGAAGTCAAATCATGCGGAGAATTACATTATTGGTGAAGGGGGTTGTCCAAAAAGCAAGAACAGGAGAGAAATTGAAAAGAAAACAAGAAGAAAGTCATGTTTGGAGGGTACCCAGAAGGAGAAGAGGGCTAAAAGATGTGAACAAAAGTGAGGGTATCAAATAATAACAAGAAATTCAAAGTATGATTCCTCCCCCATTTGCAGTTCTGAGAGGAGGGAGCAGAAGCAGCAGACATATACAATTGTATGGCAATCACAGAAACAAAAGGTCGAAAAAGCCAATGCGTTAGTGCCATTTTGGCTTTTAAGAGAGAGAGAGACTGTATTGGGTGGGGGGGACAGGACAGAACCCACACTCCCTTAGTCCCTTCCTTACTTTGCTTTCTTTCCCTTGCTTTTACAAATCCTTTTCCTTCGTTTTTTCACAAAATTTTCTACTTGAGCATTCTTTTCCCTAGATTTGTTATTATTAATATTATTATCTTTATAATTATTTTTTATTTTTTTCATTTTAAAAATAAAAAATATGATAACAAATCTCAAAAAATTTACTAAAGACAAAAAAAGTATGAAAATTTCTCTTGTTTACCTTTCGCCTCATTTTATTTAGATTTTTTTTTTGAATTTTGCTTCATATTTTTGTACTTTTTTCCCTCTCATCAAGAAGAACAATAATACAAAAAGATTCACAAAAAAATTATACAAAAATTACAAAATATCAAATACTACCGATTGTCTTTAATAATTTAGTTCAAATTCAATCTTAACAGCAACTAGCATAGTTTCTCGACAATAACAACCAACGATTAAGCTAAATTGATTTATGAATTACATGCTTTTCTTAATTCTTAATTTCTTTTCATATTCGATTGAACAATTTTAAATTAGTCGAAAAGAATAAAAAATAAAAAAGTATAAGAAAAAGTTATAAAAATTATGATGACAAAAGCAATCCCCGAAATATGTTTTCTAAACTTTTTTTGTTTGCTTTTTATCAAGTTTGGTTCATATTTCTATATATTTTTAATTCTTCTTGTCAAAATAAATAAAATATTTTTAAAGAAATGTCACAAAAGTAATAAAAATTCAGATAAGACAAAAATAAAATAAAATAAAAAAGTTAGGCCAAACTATCATTACTTATTTTTAATTGAATTTAAGTTTACTTATTTAGCACAAACAAAGTATCAAAAAGATATAATTAAGTAAGAATAGTGCCCCTTACTAATAAATAAACACATGAGTATTTCGGAATTTAAAATCTTCCAATCAGAGATGTAGAATACTACATGCTTGTATTCATTTTAAATAGAAATAACTAATAAAATAAGTACATAAAGATGAAGAAACAAAGATTCTCACTTTACGTATCCATTAACCCCAAACATGGTGGAGAACAAGTAAGTCCTTTAATAAAAAATGTTTATCACGTATAATTTAGAGAATAAAGATATTAACCATTATTAATTTAAAAAATAAAAACATTTGTCATGTGAGAGATTTAAAATAAGGAAGCAAATATCTATACTATATAGTATTGTAGGGCGATTTTTCATGAGAATCGCTCTAAAAGCGACACGTGGTAGTAAATTTTTTAAGTAATATTTTTCATTTATAGAATTTAAAATATTATTTACTTGATTTAAATGCTTAAGTTTTAAATTTAAAAGTCAAGTAGAAAATGAAAAGGAAGACTAAGTGATTGTATTTGTAACAACTTTTAAAATCTATATTTAAATATCCAAAAAGATAATTTCATATTTGAATTCACATTTTGTAAAATATTTCTTGATCTTAAAATCTAATTAATCTAAACATCACAAAATTATTTATAATATGTAATTTGCGTGATTTATGAGGATTAATTTTCTTTTTCATTTCATTATCCTTTCTTAATTTCAAAAGTCTCACATGTGCTACATCCAATGCACTACTAGAAAGACAAATTTTTTTCAGGAGGTAACCAGCTTTACAATCAAACTGATTGTGTTTATACTCTTCATCTATTCAAATTCTATCCAGGTTAATTTCTTATGTATTTTGTTGCGATTGCAGTATCAATGTCTGAATGAAAAATATAAGAGATATTTTTGAAAAATATAAGAGATATTTCTGTGAGAGTTTATAATATATTATAAGCAACATTTGATTCTGAATTGGTCAAACAACTCACTCGAAACTTTACAAAACATTAGAGGAAATAATATGAAAATTATCCAAAAAAATTACCAAAAAATAGTATTGACTCAACATAATTCTCATTTTCATGGTTCACAATTTAGAAATTACCAAAAACATGGTCTTTAGAAAAGTAATTCCCAAAAATATGGTAACTATATACATTTTATGACCAGTCAGAAAATTTCATGGTGCAAGTCAATTTTTCTCAATGTACAAGTCATTTGTTCGAAGGTGCAACTTAGTACACCCAATGGTGCAGATCTTGACTAGACATAAAACCTCAGGGTGCAAGTCAATCTCTCAAGATGCAAGTCGTTTTGTGCGAAGGTGCAAGTCAGTGCACCCAATAATGCAAGTCTTGATCGGTTAGGAAATCTCAAAGTGCAAGTCAATTTGTCTCAAGGTGCAAGTTGTTTATTCGAGCGCACAACTTAGTGCACCCTCATAAAATGTATATGGTTGCCATATTTTTAGGAATTACTTTTTTAAAGATCATGTTTTTGATAATTTCGAAACTGTAGACCATAAAAGTGAGAATTATTTTGAGTCAGTATTACTTTTTGATAATTTTCTCACAATCTGATGTTTGTATTTATTAATGTAGAGTTATTGGCTTTTTTAATGTTTTATTTTGAAGATAATTTTGTACTATGCCTTTAAATTATCATGTTTGATAATTCGTTGCTTTATCAAAATAATTATTTTAACTTCAACTTAAAATAGTTAATAATGGAGTAAATTGTCGTTAAGTTTGTACATGGTTACAAAATTCATATTAGGACCAACAAAGGCATAAATAGTTACTGAACTCATAAATCAGTATTATTGTGTTATAGAATCATATACTCTTTCTATTCTCTCAATTCTAAGATCTCTTTAATGCAATTGTTAAATGTTTATATGTCTATAATTATTACGTTGTGTTAATATCTATAATATAGCAAATGATCAATATTTTGATTCAATATATTTAGGATCATTATACAACCGAGTTTGCTCAATATATTTATGAACGAGTTTAAACTCAATTTATATTATTAAGCTATACGGTTTAGATTTGTACAGTTTTAAAATAAATTACTATTTTGGTGTATATTTTTATTCTTATCTTTTTCAACAATAGAGTATTGTCATCTTTATTAATTTGCATATACAAATGCATAAATAAAATATTAACATTCTTTAGTGTTTCGTTAATTTGGAGTGAAAGTTTAAAATAAAAAATAAATTTATACATATGTTACTGTGATGGTATTTTGTGAAAATCCTACTAAGCTTATCACGTACCACCTCTAAAAAAATAATTAAAAATTTAGAAGCCTGAAATTTAAGATTGAATAATGGTTAATATCATATACCTTTTTCAAAATAAATAATTTTTTAAAACAATTGATCTACATGCATTAATCTTTTGAAAAATAAAATAAATTTTTTGTAGAATACATCCATGCATTGTAGCTGAAATATCAAGGACTAGAATTCAAAGGAATGTAATTTACCTAAAATACCTTTAAAAGAAAACAAATAATTTGTGGGATAGAAATATGGGTATAGAAGAAAACTTATTAAAAATACAAAAGAAAAAGAAAAAAAATACAAAAGAAAATCAACAGTTATAAATATTCTAAAATTGAGTACTATATATCATTTTATATTGAATTTGCATTAATTAAAAATATTTTAATTTGTCCCGTGCATAACACGAATTTTTATTAGTTGTATTTATAGTAGTTATTATTGCGGATATGGTGGAACAACAAAGAAATAACATTAAAGGAATTTCATATGGTATGTGATAGTTTTTTTAATTATAAAAAATATATTTTGTACTTCGATTAGTGCACTTGTTCGTATCTAATAAATAATTTAGTTGACTAGTGCTATAAAATAAACGATCAAATCATATGTGATTGGTCTTGATACGAGTTCGCGATGCCTTCACAACATTCATCCAAAGAATTATCCTAAGGCCCTATTTGATAGTACTTAAATGAGGAGTATAAAATTTAGATTTTGGATATGACAATTTGAGTTATCATATTTGGGATTTGTTAGCGGATGGCATCCACGAGTCCAAATTTTATCTGCTGGGAGGGGAATAAAATTTTGACACCCTTTTTCCTATTCATATCTTATCTCTCTTCCATGTCCTTCTTTTTATTTACGCGAATACTACTATTAATTACAAAAATATAATTATTAATTACGAAAATGTCATCAACTTACTCATATCTATCATATCATTATTTCTCAAAAAATACTCAAATAAAGCACTTATAAATATTCGCCACTCCATAATGAATCTTCTCTTCTACTATATATCCCCTCGTATTATATATACACTATCCCTTCTATAATTTTAAGGGTTAGTTACACTTTATCCCCTCCAACTATGATACTTTTTCATGTTATCTCATTCATTTTTTTCTTGGCTACAACCTGCCTCCTTTAACTATAAAAAAATGGTATAATATTATGTCTTTAGTTTTTTCATCTAATATTTAACAGTAAAGGTTGTGTGTTATTCATATGTGCCCTTAAAAATACTTATTGTGACTTGAATACTCTATGCGCACGCGCACACACTACATTATACATAATATATAATTTACGAATTAAGTTAGTTAATATTAATTTTAATTTTATATTATTTACATTGTTTATGTGTTAAATTCATAACATTTGGACACAAGTTTATAGTATTAAACCAAACTTTGATCAATTTATATCTTGATGTACCCATTTTGAAGCTTCTCGATATATTTTATTTTTCAATATAAAAAATCTTCATATGTTATTATATCTTTTTCTTAATTTTATATTTTTCTTCAAGTTTTATAAATTTTTAAACGAGCTTTAAAAATATTTTCACAAATATTACCTATTTTTTTCAAATTTTATGAAACTTTATATAAAATATTATGAACGTAAAATAATTAAATTATATATACTCTATAGACACTAAAATAAGAATGTTTATTGTAATTTTTTAAAAAAATACATAACCAAGCGAACATGTGGTGACGTGTCATTTTCTATTCATATTTTGTTATAAAATAACATTAGCATATTACTAAGTGTTAAACTATTATGATGTGTCATACCTAAAACTTATTTTCAATACAAATGAAATAAAATGAGAATTAATATTAACTAACTTAATTTATATATTATAAATTATGTTGTATAATACCCTGATTTTCGGACACGTTAATGTAAAAGAATAAGTAACCAAAATACCATCATTTCATTGAAATACGAGTTTGATACAGGAGATAATTGAAATATAAAAAATCTTCCTATGTTATTATATCTTTTTCTTAATTTTGTATTTTTCTTCAAATTTTATAAATTTTTAAACAAACTTTATAAATCTTTCCACAAATATTACCTATTTTTTTCAAATTTTATGAAACTTTATATAAAATATTATGAACGCAAAATAATTAAATTATATATATTTTATAGATACTAAAATAAGAATGTTTATTGTAATTTTTTTGAAAAATACATAACCATGCAAACATATGGTGACGTGTCATTTTCTATTCATATTTTGTTATAAAATAATGTTAGCATATTACTAAGTGTTAAACTATTATGATGTGTCATACCTAAAACTCATTTACAATACAAATGAAATAAAATGAAAATTAATATTAACTAACTTAATCTATATATTATAAATTATGTTGTACAACACTTAGATTTTTGGACACGTTAATATAAAAGAATAAGTAATCAAAATACTATCATTTCATTGAAATACGAGTTTGATACCTGAGATAATTGAAATACGTTCAAAAGAGACCGTTTTACATCAAAAAGACTTTAAACTAAAGCCAGAGCATTTTATACTACGCTAGGTGAACCACGGCTCCACCGTATCTTCTACGGGATAAGCGTCATCGTACGTCGGTCCAGCTCCATCGTCGGTGGTACCTGGCTATGAAATACTAGAGGTAGGAGAAAGTTACGCAATGAGTTTTGACACTCAATGAAATTACCCTACCCTTAAATTTTCTTTTGAATGTTTTAGCATAATAACATAATGTGCAGTGTACAGAGTATGAAGATAGTCAAGATCTAATCATCAGATAAAATAAGTGCAAAAACAATAAATACATGTTTTAAATTGAAATCATCAGAGTAATTATCACAGTGAATATCTGTTCCAAACGTTCCATAAGTTCTCCACTTGAATCAAATATTCTAAAGTATGATCACGTTATATAGTTCCATCAATTATTTCAAGAATGACCTCGTCATTTTATTTTGAATAGTCTTTTCTAACATCAATAATCTCATCATGTATTTCGAATAAGCTTTTTTTTAATATCAATTGTCACGCCCTCGATTTTCAACATATTATTAATATC
>JABCMJ010023574.1:1216-15587 GCA_014822125.1 Arbutus unedo | reverse complement strand
TTTTTTTTTTTTTTCCAAAAATCGTTTTATAAACTATCAACCGAAGCTTTTATGTGCCTATAGTTAAGTCTATTTTTTTATTTTGTAGGGCTAAAAAGTTAAATATATTTTGTGACATGGCTTTCAGATTTTTGTTCACTCCAAATGGAATAGCCCCTTTATATTAGTATAAATATAAATAAATAAATGCATTCTAAGAAACAAATAGTTAAGTAACGAAGAAAAAGAAGTGGAAAGAGCATACCCTGTTCCAGCGAAGAAAGCTAAAGGAATCATCATTTCCCACCCAGTGATGCTCATACTGCCGAATCAATGTCAATCACTCTTAGGAAAACGTTACCATCGCACAACGGATATGATAAAGAAGAAATCTTTTAGCGTAGTTGGTTTTGTTTATTGACCAATTTTGATAATAATTTTTTATTAATCACCAAGTAAAACAATCTGAACAATTAATTGTTCAAATTTAGTTTCAAAAGTTAACGAGCTTCAAAATGTAAGTGTAGAATGTTTGTGAGACAAATGGGGTTTCGAACGAATTTTAAATTTAGCTGATCACGAATAACTTGAATAATTCATAACTATTAACCAGAACTAACTCGAACTCGATTGAAATTAGATGGGAAAATCAAAAGACGTACCAAATAGACAATGCATCCACAGCTACGGTTGAATCTTTTAGATTTCCAGTCATCAATATCAATATTCTGTAGTACCAATTCTCCAAACTGCAGCATTAATCACATTTCAAAATACTCATTACATCCTTGAAAAAATACAAAAAATGAATGCCACAATATTCAATAAATCATAAGGTCAGATGATTGCGAGTGCAGATAGTTGAGAGTTTGGCCGGCTTTGTTGCCAATTCAGAAGGGAAACACACAAGAATATGTGTATTCGGTGACTAATTATCCATTTTCTTGAAGTATAATATGGCGTCGTATACGTTGTACTTTCAGCTAATAATCTCCCAACAACTCAATAAGAATATATGTATTGCTGTGCTGCCCGCAAAATCTATCGTTTTACAATTTATTGGGAGTAACACATGTAAATGTTAATGTGGGTTGCGAAGATTCACCAATCCTAATCCGATTCGTCTCCTAGATCCAAGTTGCTCCTGTAGCCTATGCACAAAACAACCAACTAGCGTGATCCAATCGTTGTCAGTCAAAAAACACTTCGATACTTAAGTTAAAACCCGTAGGATGAAAGTAAGATAGTAATTGCACTTGTAATTTATAGCAATCCTGATTTTACCTTGTAATCTCCAATTTATGAACCATCAAGTGCCTTAGTTAGGTAAGCAAATAATATTATATCCTTTCCCAATTTGTGCATTCCCAAATCTGGTTATTTTCTTGCTTCCTAATAGGAACCTTTTCCAGAACTTTGTACTTTTCTATTCAGGTGTCCTTCTAATTCTACAAGGTTCTGGTTGTATGACCGAGTAGCAGGTCGGCTACTCGGCACGACGTCGGTCCATGCGCCGAGTCACCAACCTCTGGTTAGTCATGTCTTGGTCCAGTCGGTCAGATGATGTGGCGACCACACACATTATCAAGACTGCCCAACTCATCTTGGCCCTGGTTGAGCATTCAGCCCATCCTCTCCTTCCTGGGTTGGCCCGATGATTAGGCCCACTACAATAGCCCATCAACCATGCGTCTACCCCACTGGTGATTGGTTGACATGAGTGGATGAATTGATAAAGCTATAACATACTGATACGTGGTAATTTCTGATTGGTCGACTCTCACAATGATGCTTTGCTTTGCTTTGCATGTGCCGTCTTGAGCACATTAATTACTCTCCGTTAGGATCATGCCACACCGTTCACATCAGGTGGTCCAGAATCACGAAACTTCAGTTCTTGCGCGTCCCTTAATCTTCTTCGTATGTATCTTTTGAGAGGAGAGAGAGAATCACTTTCTCCATTTGCAACCTCTCTTTTTCCTCTTCTGTAACTTCAATTTAAGTAATCCGATTGCCCTCGTTCTCATTTTGCACTTAATATCTTACTTTGCTAGTTCTTTTAATGTAATTTTCAATTCTGGGCACTGTTTTAGTTTAAACAGTGGGTGGACGTATAACCGTCCAATCAGCCCTTTTTCGGTGGGCACATCCCATTAGTGCACTTTTTCGGCGACCTTGCTCTGTTGTCCATTTTTTGTCTTAGTCTTTTCGATAGGCATTGATCTTACATGCACATTTTGCTAGGTTTTCTCTCTACCACCAAAGAAGCAGAAAAACAAGTACCTAGCCATCTTTGACACCAAATTCGCTTTCAAAAATTGTCAATCAATCCCAAACCATACGAGCCTCACTTTGGAGCTAGCAGGCACTGTGCCCAAGCCTTGGCCTGATTGCATCCACATGCCAATAATATTGGCAATAATTGAAGGGGGCATCGGTTCCCCCTTCACCCCTGGTTCCGCCGAGTCTGCTACGAGCTCGGCTTTACAACCTCGTAGGTATCCATGAATGTTTTTACGACAATCATATCAGTAGTCCGATTCGTTGAGTTGTTTGGACTCAACTCTGAGTCATGTGATCTATTCAACTTTTATTACATGAGCAAAAATATGAAGTCGGGTCGACACAATCTCATGAGTCGGCCAAGATACAACCCATTGGTCTTAGGATTACCAGGCTCTGATAGGTATGCGCACAATATTGTGATCGTGACAAATCCACCTTTATTTTATGGAATTAATGTATAGTTGAAAACAATTTCCATTCGTCTCAATTTAATTTTATAGTTGAAATAGGATAATTATACATGAATATTTCTGTTGCATGTAAAATAATAAACACACTTCTTAGAGAATTTGACTGTACATGAGTAGAAAAATAAAGCTAATTTATAAATTTCAAAAGAAAGTTATCGGCTATTAAGGACATGAAAAAGATTTAATTTACGAACACGGTATAACTTGTGTTAAGAAAGATGAAAAAGAAATGGGGAGATGAGTGAATATATGGGTTATTGATGGCCCAAATTTGATATTTTGTGAATTGTAGGGTCGATTTCAATATAATTTGTCAGTTAACGGTGAACTAACTATCAACTAACAGATGGGGTAAGTGCAATGAAAATACAAATCTTAGAAAGGAGAGAGTAATTTCAAATTCATGGAGGATGCATTTAACATAATCGAAATCTCAGAGGGGCCTTATTGAAACTTAAAATATAAAAATATGCATAACGGGAAGGCGGATTGAAGTAGGGAAGTCGGCAATTGATCCTTCAGAACATTAAATAATTTAAATAATCTTAGATTCGTTTGAATAATTAAACAGTATCAAATTAGTTATTCTTTCAACTTTAAAACTCGACGGAAGCCGACCATCTTGGTTTCGTTTGATTTATTTTTTTAAACAAAAAAAATTAAAGGAAATCGATATTTGATTTATGCCAAAACATGTGTGCATAAATAGCAAATTAACTTGCTATTTAGGTTGTATATGATTAAATTATTTTTTGTTGAAGATACTGGGTATTATTTGATCTCCTCACAATTTTTTGTATAATTTTTCGTTAAAATTTTTGAATCCTTTATATGTCTCGACAAAACAATAAAAAAATTCATAAAAGTAGATATCAAAAATTAAAAAAAAAAAGTAAAAACCACACGACATTAAAGACGTTATTAAAAAAAAAACATTTCTTTTCAAACTTTTTTCATAAGGAACTTTTTAGAATTTTTGGTAATAATTTTTTGTTTGTAACAAATTTTACGCTAATTTAAGAAAATATCATAAAAAACAAGCAAAAAGATAATAACAAGTCAAACACGTATGTGCGCCCAAATGTGTGACTAAAATATATTGGGAGGTTGCTATTAGTGGATGTGTGTGAGAGAGAGAGAGAGAGAGAGAGAGAGAGAGAGAGTAAGCTAACCAAAGCATGACGCCAGAGGAGGCAGAGAGCTTGAGAAACTCCCAGAGTCCCGTAAACGCTTCAATAGAGAAACCAGTCCACGTATTTGGACATCCACCGCACCAGGTGTACCCAAATAATCCCAGGAAAAAAAGCCACCACGAAATATCCAACGCAACCGCCGCCCCCACCACCCCAAACTCAAACCAATCTACAAAAGCCCAAGTCAATCCCACATGGATCCCCAGAACCACCAACGAAACCCACGGTAGCACCGCCGTCCTCAGCTGGCTCTGCAAAAACCTCTGTATCGGAAATACGAATGCGAAGCTGAAGTGGAGTGGAATCAGCCACAAGGCCACCAAACCGGTCTGCTCGGCCACGTCATCAGGTTGTCCTATGAGCTTTAGCAATGGGGTTGCAAATACGTAGAATGGCAATAGCAAGAAACAACATAAGAATAGAACAATCCATGACCTTTGCATATATATCCCTAACATGTGGTACCTTTTTGCCCCGAAGGCTTGCCCACATAGCGTCTCTAATGCACTCGCCATCCCCAGCTGTTTCACATGTAAGCAATGTTTTCAACGACACTAAACAAAACAAATATTTATTTATTTTTATTGTTTTTTTTATTTTCTCATCTCATTTATTTTAATTTTTTAGAAATGCAAATAATTTATTTTAGATGGTGTAGTTCAAATGAGTTATCGACACGACATAATTACTACAATTAATAGAATCGACGTGGACCTCACGGAATTATTATCCCTTCGCCGACCTACAACATCCTATTAAAGTAATATCTCCACATTTATGCCATTTATTTCTCAAAAAAATGATTATAAAGCTAATAACAAAACAAAAACGATATAATAGAAAATCCACCGGAAAATTAAGTGGATCTGTTTACATACAGACATAGTATATTATTATGTATGTACCAGGAGTCCGAAATTGAAACCGACGATGACATTGTTGGCAATGGAGATAGAAGCGAGTTCAAGGTCTCCGAGGTGGCCGGCGAAGGCTTGGGTGACGATATTCATGGAGAACATGGAAACGCGGTTGAAGATGGAGGGTCCCACTATATGCCATAGCTTCTTTGTTTCGATCCACAACCTTAATTTAAGGTCTAATTTTTGGTTATGATGATCTTCTTCTTGGTCATCCCCTACGACATTTGAGGCCAAAGGAGAACTGTATACCAGGGGCTGATTAAGTTCTTCTTCACCCCTGTTCACGCTCCCCATCGCGATCCGATATTCCTCGGAAAAAATGAAAATTGAGAGAGAGAGAGAGAGAGAGAGAGAGAGAGAAGGAGAAGGAGACTGGAGATGAGCCCTTCTCGAGTTATGATCCACCTCACATTAAATCTCTCACCGACTTTATTTTAACGAGCTGGGGCATAACTTTTACTGCTACATACACACTATTTTTATACATTATTTTTATACATTATTTAAAATTATATCATTTTTTGTTGAAAAAAATTCAAATATATTTTGAGCGATATAGGTAAAAAACAAATATGATTTTTTCTCAACACAAAACGACGTAGTATAATATGTAAAAGTGATGTGTGTATCATTTTTGTAACTTTTACGTATGGAAAAAAATGATACGACTTTTGTTAGAACAAGTCTACCTAGAAACACACATTTTTAGTACTCGATAAAAATATATTCGAATCCGTCAGATGTACATAAATTTTATATGATTATAAAATATTTTATATGTATTCAATAATTTCGAACATATTTATATTTGGATGTGCAATACAGATTTGTGTTTCTAGATTTTTTTCTTGGTAGATTCGCTCAAAAGTTCACAACAACGAATTTTTAGCGCAATAAATCCATTTCAAACTAAATTATGGATGAAAGTCTATTTGGCACATAAATTTCAAAAATAACCTTTTAGTAAACACGCAATAACGTTATTTGTTCATTAGATATATTTATTAGATAAAGTTATTTATTAATATTTATCAGTTAACATTATTTGTTACTTTTAATAGATAGCTTAACAAATAAATTTATCTATTTTATTAAATTACTTATTAAGAAAATAACTTTATCTTTTAATTTTTAAACGATAATTTTATTAGTTAAAGTTACCTGTTAGTGTTTATTAGTTAATATCATCTGTCGTTTTTAATGAACACCTCAACAAACAATGTTATTTGTTACTTTTCGAAATAATAATGTTATTAGATAAAATATCTCTTCGCGTTTAGGTGCGAATCCGTCTATAAAAAAAACCTCAGACATTAAAACTTCTCAAACAATGAATCCTGACTTAAAAATTAAATTAAGATGTTATTAATGAGCCAAATTAGTCCAGATTTGTTAGACCAATTTTTCGTTTTTTCGTTTGTTATGTATTTTTTCTCTTATTTTTTTTATTCGATTTCCAATATCTAGACTAGTTTATAACAACTTATTTTAAAATAATTGACGGTGCTAAAAATCGACTAGCGACTTCCAACTTTTTTTTTCACGTTTCTACACACAAATCTAAAGACAAGTTATTTTTCAACTAATGATCCTACGACAATCAAGTTAGATCACTGATATATAATAGTAAAGATCTTTACTATTATAATAGTCTAGACGTGTAAGAGCCCAATTTCTAATATATGGATTTTTCACTGGTTAAAAAAAAACGACGTGTAAGTGCTTTGACAACACCCATCTTGATTGCTCTATTGACCCTTTTTATATGGTGAATGCTGGAGGATATTATGGTGTTTGATGGCCACTGATACCTTTCATCATTCCCTTTTAGAAGAAGCGGTTCATTTATCAGGGGCTTGATCCCTAGAATTTGGAGCATCCACAAGCTTCATTTGTGGAATCTTGTGGAGCAGCTCTCGTGAATGGTTCACTTCTGGAGCAGTATGTGGTCTAGGTGACCAAGTGTCAACTAGAAATTCAATGACATATATCGAGCACATAAATTTGAGTGTAGAGCTAATTTTAATGATGCAAAAGAGGATAACGGTCAATCGTGAGAGGGGCGCAACCTCCTCTATGGGCTACCTTCTTCTAATAAGGGTTGCAAAGTGCATTTCTTGTTTGACTCGGGCGATACATGTAGTGCAACCCAAGGGTGATTTTTCCTTCTTCCCCTATTCGGGTGCGTAAGTTATGGGGGAATCCTCCTCAGACTGCTCTATCTGTTGCTTATCCACTCCTACCAATGATTAAGTAGTTCGTTAATGAGTTAAAGGCTGACAAGTCCAAGCACTTGAACGTCGTGTTGTTGACTGCTTGAGAACCTATTAGTTTCCTCCTTATAACTTAACCTTTAAACTGAGTCTCTTACTCATGCTATTGTTGCTCCTTTCTATTTGCACAAGTATTGACTGACGCGATTACCTTGTTGTTTTAGTTTTACATCCATGATTCCCCCAACCGGAAGCAAGTCTGATGCTTAACCCCCACCGCCCTAAATGCCCTACTGCTTCGACGGGCTCAACTACCACCCCTTTCCAAAGAGACCTAAAAAGAGCATGGTTGTCTGTTTGAGGGTACTCGTCGCGTTGGTGGATGAACAATTGATGTCTCAGACCCTTAGTAGGTCAGTGAAGAGGCTTCATAGGAGCGCACCACTTGCCCTATGGAGGCAAAAACTCATAGGTCTCTTTCTTCCCGCTTCGAACCCCCTGCCCCCAGTGATAGCCAACTGCAAAATTATCTAGCTCTTTCTTTTCTAGTCAATCGAGTATTGAGCTAACCAAATTTAGGGCTCATATCTCTCTTCCTCCTGTTGCTCCTGAGGCTCCTATCCCCCAACCTTCCTTTTTGTTGCTAAGACTCAACTGATCAGAGCTCAAATGTTAGGTTTATCCTACTTGGACACATTCCAAACTGCTTTGTCTGGTGACTCTTTTCTCCTTAACTCAAATGCTACTTTGGAGACAATAAACGCCTTCGTAGCCGGGTATGCTTTTTGCACATGTCTTTTCGAGCTTTTGTTTTTTTCTATTTGATATTTTTAAACTTTGCATTTTCATCTTGTTAGTCCTGGATGGAGGGGTGAGCACGTTTGTGAGGATGGTTGACCAGGAGCGCAAGTTGGTGATGGCCCAGTAATGGATGAAGGAATCAACGATCAATTTGTAAGCCGAGTCAAAGGCCACCAGAAAAGAAAGGGATGAGCTATAGGAGGTGGCTTATCAAGCTGTCGAGGAGACTATGCAAGTAATGGGTGCTACCTCCAATGCCTTAGACAAGCTCGAGATGAAGAAAACAAAGGCCGAATTTGCTCAAGAGAGGCAGTCTACTAAAACAAAGGCCTAATTAGACGGCTTTCATACTAACAAGGTCAAGTTGGAAGCAATAGCAGTAGAGAGGCAATCTACTATAGACTTGCTCGAAGGTCTAAGGATAGTCATTTATAGCCATCCAAATGATCGACGTTGAGGAAAAAGATCACGTAGCAACCGAGTGCAAGGCTTTTGGTTCTTTAGTCTTCTTGACTATCTTCACTTAAGTGCTCTCATTCTCGCTCGGAGACTATTAATGAAATATGTCTACTCGATCAACAATAACTTAGAGATTGTTCGATAGCTTGTTTGATTGGTTGGAAATGGGCTAAGATTTTCAAATTTAGAGATGATTCGAATATTGTTGGATAGCTTGTTCAATTAGCTAAGTACAATTAGAGACTATTCGATCATCTATCTGATCAACTGAGCACAACTCATTGGTTGTTCGCTAGTTTATCCAATCAATTGAAAATAACATGAAGACTATTTAGAAGTCTATCTGATTGGCTAAGTACGACTTGAAGACTATTTTCATAGTTAATGCTATCAGATGAGCAAAGCAAAGTACTGCACCTTAGCTTTGTCCTCTCATGTTGACCCATAAGATCTAAAGCCCTATTAGAATCTTGCTTGACACCTTAGACAAGTCCCCAACGTTTGACTTTATTTGGGCAATAATCCTCATTCAACTCGTAGTCAGAGAGGTGATCTTTATAGTTGCATGACCTTTTCCTTTCTAAGTGTGGTACTCCCTCCTTTTGTTCTAGTCATTGAATAGCCTTGCTATCTTTGGGTGGCAAAACTGAACTCGAAGAAATGTTAGAGTACAGAGAGGAGTCTTTTGGAGTTAGATGCTTTGAGATCAACTTTCCACCAGAATGTGAAGCACTCCTCTTCGATGTCGGGAAGCTAATTTTTTTTGAAGTCATTTACAACCTCATTCATACTCTATTGTTTAGCAATTTTGCAATATTTCAGTCAACGTTGCAACTTGAGTCTTAGCTTGGATCTTTTCTAAGCATGTTTTTTCATCTCCTTATATTGTTTTTTTTTTCTCTTCAACAAGTTTTAGCTCTAGATCAGCAACTTTCATCTCACCATCCAAAGCCCCTTGCAAGTTGCCATTAGACTCGACCATGAAGTTGTCAACCTTTTTCCTCAAGTCCCAAGCACTGTCTTCATGAATTTTGATAAGCTCTTCCTTGTCGACAAGGCATTTTAGACATGTAACAGTTCTTTGGATAGTTTGGGGACCAGAACAGAAGCTGTGTTGCAAGTTGGCATCCGATTGTTTGGTCCCACTATCAAGCTTCAAGCGATCCTTCAATATTGGCACAACTTTATTTTGTGACATTATTTCTTCGTCGATCTCGGGCTTATCTTCAGAATTCCACATGTGGTGAGGAAATGAGGCAACATGTAAGTTTGTAGAATCAGAAGTAGAGGTTTTAGATGAAGAGGAGCTGACAACAGTCTCAGCAATGGTAACATTGCCCGATTCTCTCAAGAATGCTGGGGGAATGGCTTTAGGTATGCAACCTTCGATTTGTGTGGCAATAGTAGTGGCAACAGGGGCACGATCGTTGATAGAGCCGTGGTAGCATGACATGTATCTCAAAAGCACCTCTGAACCCCGGGCAGGTATTTACTCAGGTAGGCCTATATATTTCATGACCTTTCTCAAGTCAATAGGTTTTGTGTCAGCTAGAACTCGGCCCTTGTTATAGCTAAGGGTTGCAAGACAAAAAATAAAGCAAATAAAGAGTTAGATAGATGCTGAGAAGGAACAATCACAGTATAGAAAGGAAAAAGCAAGAAACTAATGGGGTTTCCTAAATCTCCTTGAGATTCTTAGTCTTTGAATCTCGAGCTCCTTGGGACTAAACTCCCAGTTGCCTGTGATGATTAAAAAATTATCATCGTTAGCACGATTGGAGTTAGTGAGATGCGTTACTATTCTCTCGTGGCCTGGTCAATTTTTACGTAGCATATGTCGATATTGGACTTGACCATATCGTAATTGTATTGAATGTCTCATATTCCTAGGTCGGTTCCTGTAATTCTATTGAATTTAACTATGGACATGATGATTCATTAAGTATTGATGGACATTTGCATGCGGTTGATCTTGTAGAATCACAAGACCCTATGGACGTTTTATAATGGCACACATGAAAAGACGCATCATTTCATAAAAGCAGCAACGGTGTCAATTGCATCAAATGTAACGATACGAATTTCAAGTGATAGTTTGAGAACTATATCAGAAAAGGAAGTATTCGCCTATATGGACTCTTTTACCGTTGCCTACGTTGTTAGGTCGGTGAGGAGCCAACAAAGCTGGGAGCAATTGAAGGAGGTAAAAATAGAATAAGAATTATTGAGTTTTTCCTTACATAATTAGATGAGTTTAGCAAAAAGATGCTTGCATACACATGTATATTACCGATCTTGAAAGAAGAGTAGCCTACCTGAGAATGGTAGTTCACTTGTTTGCCAACCTAAGAAATGACCTGAGGAAGATGGTTAACAATCTTTTATTATAAATGAAACAGAACTTCAGTTATAGCCAGATAGGTTCTAATCAAATATGGACCAGAAGTCTAATTCCTATTCAACTTAGAATTAATAGTTTGCGATTGAATGAAATTCTAACATTAGAAAATAAGTTCCTAGAGAGTTCATGCCTGATTTATTTCATTAGTGGCCAATCACAAGTACTTCTACTTCGTTTCAAATGAGGAATTAGAAACCTAAGGACCTGATTGGATGGTACCTTAGTTAACACAAGCCTTAGTTAAGTACCCTTAAAAAGATGTTTTAAACATATTAAACTGTTCGAATCATCAATACGTGATCAGAAAATTGGAGGTCATCATTTTAGCAAAATGAGTGATCCCTCATTAGAAGGGGACTATACGCACACACAATTGTGTGTGTGTGTGTGTGTAATTATAGTATACTTTGACTTACACACACGCACACACACACACGTATACAAAAAACTTCTAATAAGAGATTCCTCATTTTGCTAAAATGCAAACCTCTAATTGCTTGGTCAAATTTCCATTATTCGAACCATTTAATTTGTTTAAAATATGTTGTTAATGGTACCTGCAAGAAATTGACTCAAAATGTTACCGGAAAAGGATTGATCCAAGCAATTTTTCATAAAACTGAACCTGACAGCATTTATGAAAAACTACTTGGTTAAGCTCTCCTCGATATTTGTTTGAACTTATTTCTCGTGGGTACCCTTACAAACATGTTTTAAATATATTGAACAATTCATATCATCAAAATTTGATCAAGAAATGGGAGGTTTGCATTTAATCAAAATGAGAGATCCCTCATAGGAAGGGGACTCTGTGTGTGTATGTAGTTTCTTTAGCTTTTTGGCTTTCTTATAGCCCTTTGGTTAGTGGAATTACCCTGTTGGCTATTTGGTTGCAATTTTAGAGCTTTAGTTCTTAATTTCTTCATTGATTACTGAACCACACATCAACTGTTTGATCAAATGCCAAAATAGAGAATCAAAGATCAGTGCAAATTACTAAGTTTTACACCTATCTAGATTTTTTTTTGAAACTTGTTTTGCTATTGTTTTCAATTCTCTTTTTTTTTTTTAAATAAACCAACTTATGATATCGTCACATATTGTCGGAAACCACTGAAGTGTTCTGCTAAACTAATTATGAAAACTCAACAAAATAGGGCCAGTTTATATGGAGTTTCGGATGTGTCCCGTTGTAAAAAATGGAAGGCATATGAAATGTTATACTGTTCATGATTTGTATTAATCTTAAGGCCTGTTTGTTTGTCCGGATATAAATGGCCTACAAAATTTTGGCAAAAGTCCTTGTGAAAAGATTGGCAGCTTGCCTGCCTATCTTAATTGGTCAATTCCAGTCAGCATTCATTGGTAACAGGGTGTATTCAGGATGGGATTTTGATAGCAAATGAGATAATCAACTTCTAGAAGCATAGGAAGAGAAAGGGGACAGTCAAAAAATTGAATTTTGAAAGAGCATATGATAACATTAATTGGAACTTTGTGCTTACCATGATGAAAAATATGGGTTTCCCTAATAAGTGGATAGCTTGGATGGAAGCATGTCTTTCATCCCCATTCTTATCAGTTCTTGTTTATGGATCACCTACCCCAGAGTTCTGTATGGAGAAAGGAGTAAGGCAGGGTGATCCTTTATCCCCTTTATTGTACATTATAGTGGCTGAAGGGCTGAATGTTTTATTATCTAGGGCCAACAAGCTTAACCTAATTACAGGAGCAAGGATTGACCCTTTATCTGGTAATCTAACCCATTTGTAATTCGCAGATAACACGATTCTTTTCTGTGAAGGTGATTGCAAGAAGTAAGGACTATTAAGAGATTGCTAAGGCATTTTGAGCTTTTTTCTGGCCTCAATATTAATTATCAGAAGTCATTAGTATGTGGTGTGGGGAGAGAGGAGGATTTTCTTTCAAAATGCACTAGAGTCCTTAGGTGCAAAACAACAACCCTTCCCTTCAGCTACTTAGGGCCACCCCTTGGAGCCAATCCACTTAGGTTCAACACTTGGAAGCCAATCATAGATAAAATTAGGGGCAAATTAGGTACTTGGAGAAGGAAATTCTTATCGGTGGGGGCGAGGATTACCCTTATTAAGGCAGTGATGTGCAATCTCTCCATCTGCTAGTTGTCCATTTTCAAACTTCCTATCAAGGTGGCTAAAGAAATACATAGGACTCAAGGGGAATTCCTTTGGGGAGAGGTTGGGGAAGATATGAAGATGAGTTTGGTTAATTGGAATACGACGCTATGTAATAAGGAGGAAGGAGGTCTAGGGATCAGAGATTGTAGGGTTATGAATGTAGCTCTACTCCTTAAATGGTGGTGAAGGTTTGCAAAGGATAGTAATAGCCTTTGGAGATTAGTGGTTTGTGATGTGAGCAAAACTCAATAGGGGATCTTCTGTTTGGAAGGGTATAACTAGCATCCAACCTAAAAATCCTTTAGTCTTTGGGATATTCATAGGAGAACTTCTAATCAAGATAGGAAATGGGGTGAAAACTAGCATGTGGATGGACATTTGGGATCAATCAGGTCAGGCTTGGTGCACCAAATTTTCCAACATTTTTTGGATAGTGGTGAACAAACAGATGAAAAGTGGCAGCCCTCTTTCAAGTTGCTGAGCTGGAGGCAGCTCTCACCTTAAGAAGGCCCATCTATTCATGGGAAAGGGAGGAACTGGATGATCTAATTTCATCATGGGAAAGAATGGGGATTCAAAGATAAAGCATGGAAGATGTCATAGGACTAAGAAGGTATTTTTTTTATCAAGGGCCTATGCGATCTCTTCCAGAAAAACAAGGAGCTAGACTAGTAAAAGCCCCTGGAGTGTATCTAGTATACGCAATGCCCGCCTAAGCTCCAGGTCCTTTCATGGTTGGCATGGAAGGGCAGGGTCAAAACAGGTGACATTCTATTGCGAAGAGGAATCATTCAAATTGATAGTTCTCTGTGTAGATCTTGTGACAAGGAAATGGAAACACAAGACATCTTCTTACATAGTGTGATCAAGTGTGGAAATTGTGGTGCGAGATTCTCTCATGGTGGGAGATTGTGTGGGTGCCTCCAAAACCAGTTTCAGATGTACTAACCTGGTGGTCCAGTTGGACTCAGAGTTCAAGATCCGCTAAGTGGGTATCTCTCTGTGGCATATGATCCCCTCGACGCTGATTTGGGGACTCTGGAAAGTCAGGAACAACAACATCTTTAGCAAGGATACTCCTTCTTGGACAAAGCTCTTGAAAGAATTGAAGATCTCGGTTGGATTGTGGACCTTGGACTGCCTCAAGTTAAAGTCTTTCACAATTGGGGATTTCATGTACAGTTCTTCAGGAGTTCTCCATGGTGGCCTGATCCAATAGTAGATGGGGAAAGGGTGGATCTTGTCTCAACTTGGGGGGAGGTGGGTGATCCAATGGACGAGAAGCTTCCTTGCCATGGGTGATCGGTCTCCAAGTCTGGTTACCAAAAGGCAATCGTTTGTTTGTTTTGCCCATACAAATTTCTCGAGTGTGAGGTTTATTCTAGGGGGCTGGGGAGGTAATGAGAGGGTTATTTAAATGAGGGTATGGGTTTTTCTAGTGTGTATACGCTTGGGTTTGGACTCTTCAACCTTTGGGTATTCTAGCTATTTGT
>JABCMJ010023560.1:0-10081 GCA_014822125.1 Arbutus unedo | reverse complement strand
AAATTATCCAAACAAAACGTGATCATTTGATCATGCTTTGATATTAATTTTAAAGAAGTTATGTTTTTCTTAACAAAACTAGACTTTTATTGTTTATAAATTTCACTGTTCATCAATTTGAATCAGGCACGGATTTGATTTCTTGCCTAAATAATTTACATGTTGGGAGCTATAAGATAAACGGATACGGCCTTAAGCGCAACAATCTGAATTTGAAAATTTCTTCTGAGAATCCGAACTTTCCTTTTGGTTGTTATGAAGATGTAAATTACTCATACCAAAAATGGTTTGATCATACCCTTACAATTTTAAGGGTGAATCAATTCTTTTGAACGAAATACTAATCAATATCCATTCAATTGGGTGAATAATTTACACCTTGAATCCCAGCAATTGGGTGGTGTGTTTGAGCCAAATGGTGAGTACGTTGTGTATGACTCTTACTTAAAAAGCTTCTGCATCCATTGAACCCTAATTTATTGATTATAACGAAATTAATTACCTGAAACAGAACGAATTGGATGAGATAAAGAAGGAGGCGAGGGCGGTTGAACCAGAAGAGTTCATCACCTGGTTGAACCAGCGGGGCCCCTTTCACCACTTCTCCCCTCTCTTGAATCCTTAGTCCCATCTTCGTTATGATAACTTGGAGCTTCGTTCCGATTAAAAGAATTATCTGCAGAAAAGCCAAATTAAGGGTTAGGTTAACCAAAGTTGAGGAAATTAGGAGAGGTTTAATTGAAGGAAATGATGCTTACGATCAGTGGCATGAACGGCAGCCATAGATAGGAGTACCAACCTGTAAACACAATCACATAATTAGTTTAGAGGGAGAACTCAAAATCTCACTCACCCAAACTGTTGAATTGTACGGGCATTTCATCCAACGTTTTGTAGCTAGAGCCTTTACGCATTAAAAATTCATCTTCTTTCATTAAGTACTTGTCTCTCAAAAATCAAGTTCTTTAACTTATCAATTTTGAGAAGGCGGCTGAAGGAAAATCTAAGAAAGAATCATGCGACAGCTCTTATAATTTGAGAAGTAAAATCTTGATGAAGGATCTATCTGAACAAGTAGTATTTTACGAGGAATTAGTAAAGAGGTTTAAATTCAAAATCGAGGAGTCATTGCGTGAAATTTTGTTGTTTTTCTATTTGAGTATAGTACTTTCTTTTGAATTTTTTTTTTCCGTTTTGAGAATTTTTTACGTATATCTGTGTGTTATGATTTCCTGCGTTCTTTATTTATATATCTTTTATAATTACATACATTAAATTACAAATTAATTTTAATAATCAATCGGATTAAAATTCAATACGGTAAATTAATTAGCACTTCTTCGCACATGTATTTTTTTTCATATAAAAAATTGAAACCCTTGTTGATGGATAGGACCAGAACTCAAATAATATAAAATCTTCTAACATGTGATAAAAAAAAAAAAAAAGAAGAAGAAGGCTGTTGAATTTTAGCTACATCGTTGTAAGTTGAGCAAGTTGGGCACAATCCATGTCCTTGAGAATTTCTCAGCTACCAAAGAGACTTGTGGACATACTCAATTTGAGAACACTTAAATGTTTTGTATTTCTGTGTTTGCATGTGAGTTTGTGATTGGTTGTGGTACAACGCAAACTATAGTAAAAATGAGGTGAAATTAGGAAAAGAATGTCTCCCCATAAATTCTTGTATAATTTGATTAATCTATGGTACAACGCAAACTATAGTAAACAGAACCGTGGGTAAAAATGAGGTGAAATTAGGAAAAAAGAATGTTTGCTTACCATGGGTATTAAACAGTAGGAACAATACTGCAATTAACCAGATTATTGGGCTGCAAAAAATAAACAACAATCATTGTTGTTTTTAACAAATTATCATATTTAACTACTTGAGGCTCTGCTGCGCACAACAACATTTTTTGTGCGCCAAATTACTATCATTTTGACAGCAGTACGTTTTGTTCTGCGCAGCGCACAATAGGATTCCCATTATATTTCCATATTTTACAAGTGACCGAACATTTGGACACTAATCGAGTAATTTTTGGGTAGAATTTTGCGCATTAAAAAGACGTCGTTTTGGGGTCAGGGATTCTGCTGTGCTCAGTGCACAGCAGGGCGTGCTAAGTCGTTTTGACGCGCAAAACACTGTCCGAATAGTAAAAAACTAACCAAACAATTTTCGGCCAATGTTTTACATGCCAAAACAATGTCGTTTTGACACGCAGCATGCACTATTGTGCGCAATATACAACAACCTCTCCATTTCTCTTATTTTGACATGTAGTACGCCCTATTCTATGCAACGCACAGCAAAACTTCTCATTCCCATATTTTACAAGTGATTAAAAATGAAAAAAAAGTAAATGAAAAGCTTCGTTTTGTCTAGACCAACCTGATTCCTACAACCACCTTGAAATCCTCTTCAAGTGACCTTTTGATGTACTGCTGGAAATCAAAATTAGTTTGACTCTGTGGTCCCATATGTGCCTGAAACAAAAAAATGCCGAATCACTTAATAACAATTAACAACACCCGAGGATGATTAGATGTGGCAATTAATTGTTTCTGAGGACTTACGTTAATAAATCCGTGGCGGAGAGTTAAGTAATCAACCTTGGCAACTGATCTCACGAACTGTCTGAAGAAACATGCCTACAATTTGGTATATAATTGTGGATTAACTTCTTTGCTTTGTTCAATAAAGAGTATTCTTCATAAGGCAGGGCAGCTATTATTATTTTTGATCCGGCCAGTTTTGGAATTACACCCCCGTAAGAATTTAATAACAGCCGAAGGATTAGGATTTATTATGTGTACCATAGCAATGTTACTCATCAGGCTTCATTTGTCTTAACTCGATTATTTTTAAGCATATTTTGTCGTTATTCAAAAACAATTCGTATTTGTTATTTTGGTTTCAAATTTTTGTGGATTGTTGATCTGTCTTGATAAAAGAAATCTAAATTATATAAAATTATATTTAAAAATTAAAAAAATCACTAAATACAATAAATAAAATACAAAAATATCCTATTTTTGGATTATTTTTGTCCTTTTTAAACTTTTTTCAAATTTGACCTATTATTTATAACCTTTTTGAAACCTCTTGTTGAGACAAACCAATAATTCACAAAAAATTACAAAAATATTTCACATAAGAACAAAAAAATAATCAAATAATCGAGTCAGGTATAGCGTAGAAATGATACTAATTCTTTTTTATTTAGGTTACGTATTATTTTTTATATAATTACATATATGTGTACCATAGAAGAGTGAAATTATGCAAATTTATAGTTCATGTATTATCCAATATGATTTGTGGTTGTTACGAGTTTTTTTAGTTCATCTGTCACAATTTTTATAGTACTATTTGTTAAGTATTGTTCTCGTCACTTAATAATGAGTACGCACGTATACGTACTCAAATATTTTGAATTATTTGGACTGGTTACAAAAATATTTGGTGTTAGTTACACAATGTTTTTGTTAAGGTACGCAAACATTAGTGAAATTGTACCATAGGTTTCTTAGAAAAAAAATTGTTTTTTGAGGCAAAGGAAAAAAAACTATGGTAACAAATGAAAGGCTAAAATTAGTAAGACAAAACAGAGTGTTTTTTTGTAAAGTCTCCAACAAATTTTGGTATTAGAGGGTGAAAACTTACAGCTTTGGATACCTTACTAATTAATTACCCTTACCTGAATTTACATTAAAATAACTAAGTTCGTTGAATTTTGACCAATAATTAAGGGGGAAAAAAAGCTAACAACTTACTTGGAAGCGGTACGCATTTCAAGTAATATATAATATAGACAAAAGAAGCTAATAAGATGGAGGTTTGTTTGGTTGTTGATTTCAGAATTTTAAGGACTAATCAGTATTAGGTTGTGGGTAATCCTAAAGCCGGCTAGATACCTCGGTTATAAAAAAAAATGGAAAAAACAAGTTTTAACTCTTTCTATACAAAATTGAACTAAGAAAAAAAAAGAAATCTTACTATCCAAAGGAGAAAGGGTGACTGACTCCAGAAGTTTAAATGCCTTCGCCCAAATGATGTATCTCTTGCGAATCTGAATCTCTCTGGATCTGCAAACAAAGCCACCTCCATTACATTTCCTAATTATCATATGTCATTATCAACAGTGGGAAATAAAAATAAAAAATTAATCTCGTTTATACACTACTTCGCTTGTTAATTCTAAAGACCGAATTCGTGTGCAAAAAGTGTCTAATTTGAAACTGTACGTAGCAACATTGTATTCGTTCATGTCAATGGAGACCCAGTACCCGATCTAAAAATCTAATTCACAAGGGCACTTATTAGTCAATAGCTTTAAAATATTTTCTTCCTATTGAGCACAATATTGTTTTAAGTTCCAAGTCTAATTCCGTAGATGGGTTTCTGACTAAATTAGAAAGCATTACTTTCACATGCGATTAACCTATTAATTTTTAAGATTTCAGAAGCATGCATGTAATGAAATGCTTAGCAATTAAATTTGGAATTAAAGTTCTAAATCTTAAAACTACAATATAAGTAGTATATTTGTATAGAATTGAGCAATCAACGATTAATCACAGATCAATTAATAAAAATGCAAAGACTTTTTTTGTTTTAAAAAAAGTTAAACACAATGTTTAAGGGTTAATTTTGTAATTTTTAAATTTGTAAGTGTGATAAACTTTGATAAATTCTAAATACCAATGGGACACAATTGTAATTCGTAAGTAGACAAATGACATATACTGTAAATACGTAGGGGTATAAGTGAAATAATAAAAAAAAAAATCAGGGAGGCATGTGACCCCCAAATCCTAAGGTGGATACAACCTCGTGTGAATTCCATTCAAAATGAATGCAATATTATCAGACAATGAACTATTAATTTGGAGTTTATTTTCTATCTTACGATGGGGACACCTTTAAAAGATATAAAGGATTGACATTGAAACTCATCAAGAAGTTTAGGTTTAACATTGTCCAAATTACAAATATAAAAGTCTAAAGCGAATTTGCTTCAAACTAGAGGGATATATGTTAAAGTTCTAGGGGCGTGTTTTTTCCCTAACGGTTCAACTTTATCCTTGGTCCTCAAAGATTGCTCAAATGTCAATTTGGTCCTTAGAATGTCTATCGAGTCAACCTAGTTCTTAAAGAATTTGAATTCAGTAAAAAAAAATTCTTTGTGCAATGATAAAACGCATGTGACAAAAGTTCTAATATTAGCAAAAACACCCACGAAAGCTCCGAAAGATACTCAGGAGTTTAAATAGTCATAGTTGGCTAGCCACTGCTATAAACTAGAAGCTCATCAACCCTACATAAATTATGTTTAGGTAACGGTAGATCACCTACTTGGATGCCTACGTATCCACCATGTATGAGAAAAACTTTTTAAAAGAATTAGGCATTTGAAATAAGAAAGAGGATATGTAAAGAGATTAAACTTGCTTGTACTTTAATAAAAATGGAAAAACTTAATCACAAAAGTACAACAAAATTAGATAGTCTTACTAGAGTTTTGTCCGGATATATATTATTAGAAAATGTAAGAATTTCACTCTAGGAAAAAAACAAAAAGAAGTAAAAAAAAAGCCTCAAACCTCTACGAGATTAACTTAGGAGAAACAAATATAACCACATAACCTTTAAAAGAAGAATTTACTACTTTATAAACTTAGAAGGTAACTTTGTAATTAGAAAACAATTACATTGACAAAAACCATAAACATCTGAGACAAAATTGAAACAAATAAATTCATAAGGATGAAATTGAGATCTACTTTCTTTTATAAGGACTAAAGAATTATATAATCTTTTTTATAGCCGAGGTATCCGATCATCTTTAAAATTACTTTTAACCTAATACCAACTCATTCTTGAGATCCTAAAGTTAATGACTAAACAAATCTTTAATGACCCTTCATGATTAGTTGTAGTGAAATTTAACTGTACATAAACCTTTTTGTAATTAATTGGTTGTGCAGGATGTAAAGGGAAAATGGTCCAAGTATTGAGGGTTAGAAGGGGAATTTACCCACCATGTCTGAACTGGTACTCTGTTGTTTTTGTTTCCATTTCCCAAGCCTTCCATTTTCTCATCTGCATTCCAAAATCCAACCAGTTTATTTCAGTTCCTAAATACCTCCAAAAAGAAATAAAAAAAAACTAGAAACAAATAATAAGAAGTATAAAAACAGAGGAAATAGTGAGAGAGATGAATAGTACCTTTGCTCGGCCTAGAGCCAAGGTGATTATACAGTAAAGCACATGGAAAACAGCCAACACGAAGATGAAAATGTGAAGCTGGTGGATACCGTACGTCGAAACAAATGAGACTTTACCCTGTCAAAACGAACGCAAGCAAAAACACCAATTTGACAAAAACACGTTAATAATTGAAGGAAGGACGGTCTGCAGCATCACGTGACAATGCTGTAAAAACACTCATATTAAAAATTCATGAACCTAGCTTAATCTTGAAAACCGGCTTCTAAGGTAAAGATTGTCCAAAACTTATAAGTAGAGAAAGGAGGACCAACATAGGCGATGTGAGATTCGCTAACACCCTCCCTCACGTGAAGTGTGGATCGCAGATGTGAAGATGGCGAAGGCTTAGATGAGAGAACCTGAGTGCGTAATGAGTGCAAAACGGACCTAACTTTAATGCCATGTTAGAAATTCATGGATCTAAATCACCTTAAAAATCGACTTTCAAGACAAGAGTTGTTCAAGCTTTATATGTAAAAAAAAAAAGACCAATATAGGTGATGTAAAGTAGTGTATAGCAGTGTTCCGTTATTAGTTTATCCTTGTAAAGTATAATATAGCGGACTTCACATAATTGACGAAGTTACTGTTAAATGTAATTTTCTTCCCCATTTTTGTAAGAAAATACACTATGACTTGGCTCCGAGATAAATTAATAATCTAGAAAAATAAAAAAGAGTGTGTGTGTATTGCATTTTATGAAGAAAATAGAGGAGTGTGAAGAGAAACGGCGGGAGTAAAGTATAATCATTTTTAATATATATATGAATTCTTTTTAAAAAAATGAAAAGAAACGTGAAAGAAAGTGAACTAAATTAGTAAAATATTTTATAAACTTCAATTTCCTTTAACTCTTAGGGATTGGCCTGATACTCAAGACTTGTAATTTAAGAATTTGTTTCTTCCTAGGTCTTATGTACGTTCGAAATCTCTTGGGCACTATTAATTTTTATGGACCTGTATGAGTGTAAAATTCTAACTTTAATTGGAATTTTCATAAATAAACAGTGTGATTAATCTCCTAAATATTAGTTGTCGTGCACGACACATTCACTCGGAGTTATAAAAAAAGGACTTTAACAAATACAAAAAACTTATAAAGTCTCCCTATAAACTGGACAAGTAAAAAAATCTCTCTCACCTTTCTTTCACTTCCCTTTTTAATTAAATTTTTTTACTACTTCTCTCCCCCTCAATCCAAATCTACTCTCCAGTCAACTTTAATTATTTGATTAGGTGGATACAATTTGACTAGCTATATTTCCCGGTTACGTATTTATCCTTCAATTGACTTGCAAATTCCAAAAGACTGCGAAAAATATTGCAGAAAAATAAATTATCTAATTCACGGGAGGGGGAAAAAAGGATCTGATTTAGAGAAATTTAAATTTGAACTGCAGAGAGCAGGGTAAGCGATAGGTTAAATGTGCTTATTGTTTTTTGAAAGACAAAGAAATTTCATTATTATGGCGATAAGGTATAAAATATTATCATAGGTATAGTTTTGAAAAGGAAGAGTTTTGAAGAGTGAACATATACACTCTTAATGCTATTACCTGCAAATGAAAATGTGCTTATTGTTGATTTAGATTTGTTATCGAGAAGAGCTCTTAATAATTAATTAAAACCACTTATTGTCGAAATTGGTAGTTGAGACGCGACTTGTTCTTAACAGGCGAGTTTAAATTAACCCCAAGCAGTTGACCTAATGGTTAAGACTTGTACTTTAGAAGTATGCTTTCTTCTATGTTTTAAATTCGAAATCTCTTATGCTATTAATTCGTATTGGGTCAGCAAAAGTCTAACTTTAAATGGGCCCCTTCAAATGAACGGTGAAATTGATCTTCCGATGATTAGTCAGTATTAGATTGAGAGTAATCTCAAAATCGACCGAATACCCTATTATGAAAAGGAAAAAAACAGTCTAAATTGAAAATAAGCCTAATATAAAAAAGAAGAGGAAACTATATATTATTAGCATAAGGACAAAGGTAAGAGAATAAAATCCTCATGCCTTGGCTGCGCATTTGTCGTATTTGGCAGAGGCTAAAAACCGTCGATGACTTTCGCCCGAACCCACATCATGAAGAAGCTTTCTCCGGTTGTTATCGCCGGAATTATCATCCTCCGGTGCCTCTTTATCTCCGTACTTGGTGTTCTCTTGCTTTATGCCACATGGATGCCAACTAGCTCCAATCGCCTCTGATACACAGATTTCGGATATGGGTCCTTGTCCTACTGTTAGCAGCAATGATATGAACCCCAGTAGCATAAGTTCTGAGAGAGAGAGAGAGAGAGAGAAATTTGTATAATAGCCGTTTGACCGTGTATAATTTTTTTTTCTAGTTGATATAAGGAAGAAAGTGGAACATATAAGTAACCTGATTTAATCTTTTCAAGTGCTTCATAGAGAGCCTTTTTGTTCCTCTTTGTTAGCCACTGCAAGCTCATATGAAAACTTGTGAGATGTGCAAACAAGAAAAAGATAAATTACACTTTACACCCACAACATGTTTATTCAGTTTTTACTTTTTTCCTTGAGCTTTTTGTAATTACATCTTTAAAGTTTGTTTTTGCCGGCATATAGGCCAATTTGGCAAATTAGTGAATTGTTGAATTTGTATCTTCTAAAGGCTATTGTAAAAATAAAATTAGTCTCGTTCGTTTGGACTAAATTATTGATATAAATTTTTAACCACATTAAAAGCAAATATTGGAATGAAAATAAAAATTTTCCTTCGAACCAAAAACCCGATTAGGTGATATGCATGCATATTTTCATAATTTCGACGCGAATACAATGCAAGATCCAACAAATATAGGTCAGGTTTAGAGGGTGATGAAATTGATGGAGAACCAAATAAATTAGGCTGAATAAGGTGAATTATGGTATACCAAATAATTCAATAATCTAAAAATAACTAGAAGCCAAACTGGTACATTGTAGGAAATTAATAATAGTTAAGTTCTCGAAAACATAACATAACATTGCATTGATGGATTGAAGTGAAAAACTATAATATACTAGATGTAACACGTGAAAGAGATTAGCATACAGAAAATTTCATGTCTTATTAGCGATTCGAGTGGGGCAGTAGCTTGCAAATGTGTTATTGACATGTGTTGTTTTTTAAAAAATAGTAAGGCACATATGAACTTGACTATATTTAAACTTTTAAAACTTAAGAGCCAAAATTAAATTCTCTAATACTACAATGGCGTAAAGTGTAATTAATCGTATATGTAAAAGGAAAATCAATGAAAATAAATTTTGATACTCAGTCAACCGCAAAAAAAAAGACAGTTAGCTCCTTTAATGTACAGTAAGTGGAGTGCATAAAGCCATTCTTACTCTCTGTGTGAGTGTGTGTGTATATATATATTCATATATACGTATAAACACACACATATATGTAAATGTTTTATATGTACATGTATATAGACTTGCCTTTCCAAGTAAGTGGATGACGAGTTCAATCACGATTGATATAGCTACCAGCACAAAACACACTACTGCTACTGCCCACGTAGGCGTTTCCTCCAACGATCGTTCATTTTTGGTTGACATGATCTCTCTCTCTCTCTCTCTCTCTCTCTCTCTCTCTCTCTCTACATATATGTGTATATGTAATATAGAAGTATATATATCTTCCTCCGACGAACAATATTTAACAAGAAGGATGCTTATCGTAATCCAAAACCACGAAGGTGGCTAAGAATTTTGAAGCCTGAAGGTTAGGTGGTAAGGGAGATTCAATAATGTAAGGCTAGCTACAAAGTGATAAAATATACGTATATATGGAC
>JABCMJ010023556.1:0-10125 GCA_014822125.1 Arbutus unedo | reverse complement strand
ATTCCTCGTGCTTACATTCATGATATCAAGCACAATTATACTGATTTTCAATGATTCTGGATAGTCTCTGAGATGGACTATACGATGTTAGACGGATCGTGCCACTGATACGGTCCATACTTGATATGGATCGTGTCGGTGAGACGATCCGTGCTATATTGAGATAGTCTTTACGGTATATGAATTCGGATAATATTTTTACGTATTTGAATATTACTTTGAATTGAATATTAATTGCATTGGAAAGGAAGAGTGAAATTGGAGCCCTAGTCAGTTTTTTCCACTAAAGTTCCCAAATTCTAGATTTGCTTCATTTCCTAGTTTGTATTTCAATTCCTTAAATTAGTTTTATTTAATTCAAACGTTTAGGATTCATAAATCAACTAAATATTTCAATCTCTTAAATTAAATTAGAAGTAGATCATAAAAATATTGTGGATTAGATTATCTTTCCCCGTGGACGATCCTGGTCTTTTTATTATTATTTGAGTTAGTTTTAAATCCTGATTTTATAAATTTATTTTTGGTGCATAAACGACAACGTTATATCAAATTGTTTCGTTCTTTGTCATTGGTTTTACAGAATATTTTGTTCAATTGTTTCACAATACAGAGTTTTAATTACATTTGGAATACGGAAGTAAAAAACAAACAAAAAAAGAATACCGAACATATGACTTGGTGTTTGCATGACACCACGGTTCATAGTTCATACAATCCACTTTGGAACATAAACATAATTGATAGCATATATATATACGAAATTTAAGGCTTGCTGATTCTTTATTTGTTTTGGGTTTGCACATCTATAAAAGGACAAGATATTTGTTCACTTTCCTAACCAAGGCTTTGTTGTTTAGATAGTTTTATTTATTTATTTATTTATTTTTATAGAATTAATATTGAAACGGCTGAAACTGGAAAAGAAAAAGACAATGGTGCAAATGTGACTCCTCCCAATCCAATTGTTACCGATCTCGATGATCTCTGTTGTTCCCAATGTTCCTGCAAGTCACATGGAGAAACTACAGAAATTCAATGGCACAGAATTCAAGAGGTCGCAATCGAAAATGTTGTTCTATTTTACCACCTTGAATTTGGCCAGGTTTCTCACAGAAGATACCTTAGCCTTGAATGAAGATGAAACTAACCGTCAAGTGGTTGCAGTTGTAGAAGCATTTGGATTTTTTGACAAGAAACTATATTCTCAGCAGTTTGAATAATACATTGTGCAATGTGTATTGTAGACTACCAAGCAGTTGTGGAAATCCTTTGATAAAAAGTACAAAACAGAAGATGCTGGCACAAAGAAGTTAAAGGTGGGCCAGTTCTTGGAGTACTTTAATGGTGGATTCAAAGACAGTTATTTCTCAAGTTCAAGAGCTTCAGGTAATCCTGCATGAAATTCATGTGGAAGAAATGCTGTGAGTCTTTCCAAGTGGCAACCTCAATTGAAAAATTACCGCCTTCTTGGAAAGATTTCAAAAATTACTTGAAGCATAAACACAAGGAAATGAAATTTAAGGAATTGATTTTACGATCGAGAATTTAAGAAGATAACAAGGCTATGGAAAAGAAAATAGGACATGGGGGCTTTCAGTTTAAGGCGAAAGCAAATGTGGTGAAACAAGGATACAAGGACAAGAAACGCAAGCATCCCGGTCAAAGCTCAAAGGGTGGAGACAGTAGTTTCAAAAAGTTCAAAGGCAAATGCTACAAGTGCGACAAAATAAGTATCATATTGTCGTACTCGCCAAGACAAAAAGCATGCCAACAAGAAGCTGAGACATGCACAGGCCAACATGACAGAAATGGATGATTTATCCAAGGACGTTGCTAAGATGAACCTGTCGGCCGTGGTTTCTAAAGTAAATCTAGTTAGATCTACCACCAAGGAATGGTGGGTGGACACGGGCGCAACCTGTCGTATTTGTTCAAACAGGACTCTGTTCACCACCTATCAACCAGTGACTAAGAGCAACTTTACATGGGGAACTTGTCTACTTCAAAGGCAGAAGGACAAGCCAAAGTTGTACTCAAAATGACTTCGGAAAAAGAACTTATACTTAACAATGTGCTGCATTTGCCGGAGATCCATAAGAACTTAGTATCAGGATCATTGTTAAGCAAAAATAGCTTCAAACTTGTCTTTGTTTCTAATAAATTTGTGTTAAGTAAGGATGGAGTGTATGTAGTGTTGTCGAAAATCTGTGTTCAGAAGAGTCTGCTACAAAGGTAGAAAAAAAATATTTCAAGGTGCGTTACGGTACAGTATTTGTCCCCATCAGATGGTGTGCACCGGGTTACAATAAATCTACCTTCAAGATAAAATAAAGTCGAACTTGAGTTCTTTCAGACTACATTTGCACAAATGGAGTCGGACAAAATATCTACGTACTGAAAAAATTAGAAGAACTAGAAAGACCGCCGAGTGTTACTTCTGTAGAATAACTATACTTGAAATGAATATTGTAAAATGTAAGAAAGCTTCAGGAGAAAGATTACTGGAATTTTTGGATGTCCTACATGATTGAATCGTTTGTCTTTTTATAGGCCAAATCACATCTTTTGAACTGGAATTACACCCGCTCGATTCCTGACTGTTGGATTTAATCCGAACAGTCCAGATTCGCTAAACCATCGAACTAATGTGATGTTTCACACACACCCGAATGGATGCGATCTTAGTCATTGGATCGCACCCATTTGCGAGGAGCAGTTGTACCCAATTGGATTCGATCGCAACCACTGGAACCGTTGGATCGCACCTATTCGGGAACTACAGTCATGCCCATCCGGTTTTCCATGTCACATGCCACACGGATGCCACACAACATCCACATCGATGCCATATAACTGAACCGTAGCAAATAGAAAATGTGCACTATCAAAGAACCACATTGCAGCCACACAACCCACTATCACGCTCATGCACGCGCACGCGGAGGAGCAGGCATGGGTGCGGTGTGCGGTGTGCGAATGGGTGCGAAGCACCGGCTTCGTCGATAGTGGTGCGAAGCACCATAGTATAGCCCCTTAGAGGCTTATTACTTTGAACACTTTACATGTGTTCTCATTTATAAGCTAACTATCTTTCTCTCAAATGTGGGACTAAACACAACATCAAGTGCAACCATTCTAGGAACAACGAATGTTTTACAAAAAAATATCTAAAATATAAACTCACTTATTTTGAAAATTTCTAACCTGTAGGAAAGGGGTATTTGAGTGAGGGTATGTTCAAAATGAACGTGATGTATGTAGTACCAATTGCTAGTAATAAAAATACATTTTCTGGGTACTTGTTTGAATCTTCTTATATGTGGTATGGTAGATTAAGACATGTGAACTTTGATTCATTGCATAGATTAGTAAGCATGGATTACTTGCCAAAATTTGATATTGATAAAAATCATATGTTTGAAATATTTGTGGAATCTAAATTAAAAAAGGCACTATTTCATTCAGTGGAACGAAGTACAGAACCTCTAGAAGTAATTCACAGTGATATTTGTGATTTGAAATATGTTCAAACACAAGGAGATAAGAAGTACTCTGTTACTTTTATTGATGAGAGCATGAGATATTGCTATGTTTACTTGTTAAGAAGTAAAGATGAAGCCTTAGAAGCATTCAAGCAATATAAACTTGAAATTGAGAATCAACTTGACAAGACAATTAAGACTATATGTGTTAGGATTTTATACTAAAAGTCATGACTTTATGTAATGGATTAGTATTTATTTGAATTATCTATTAATCAGTTATTCTTTTTCTTGATGAGAATCTTTATGGGCAATGCTTACATTATATCTTATCATATTGTGCATGATGTCTCTTATTCCACATAGTAGATAATCAAGTGTGTAGAGTTTGACTTACACATAGAGTATCAAATTATCAGTTCTTGTAGAATATAAGTCTTTGGTTCATGGTCTTAGGTAGAATTGGACACACCACCAGTAGGACTGTAACACAGTATTTTAGTAGGTTTGTCTTGATTACGAAAAATAGTATAATTTCGACTCATTGTGTTAGTACACTTTATATATATTTAACAGAACCACTTTGAGGTAATTGTATTTATACTGACTATATAATACAATTCACATCTCATGGTTATTTTGAATGATTGTGCACTTAACCTAAAGATAATTAATAGACGTGTACATTTAATGTTGTTGATTTTGATTCGTTATAGAGTAAACTTTTATGGGTCAATAGTCTCGATGAGTTGGATCATAATATTAAGTGTATGACAATTGTTAATTACTAATGGAATCCACGTCCCACTATAGAGATTGATGATATCCTCTTAAGGAAGCTTATAAGTTTCGATTATGTCAAACTCTGCAGGTGGATATTAGTATCCGACATAATGAATAAATTAAGTGTAAGGTATAAAGAAATTTTATAAATGTTGATTAAATAAATTATCAGTAATTTATTTTAATCAATGGGTATCTGTAATCTTAACGGGGGAGATAAATAAGCATTCAATAACATGGAGTTCGAAATATAATTTTGACATATGGGATGCAATTATAATTCTATAGTTGTATGAATTATAATTTATATAATTCGAAAATTCGGGCTGGATTAGGATTCCAAATATATAGAAAGCCCAGCTCATATTTCTCCTTGGGATCCTTATCGTTGCCTATATATACATCGCTATACCTTCTAGGTCACAATATAACTTAATACTCGAAATATTGAGAGAGATTCTGTGAAGGCAAGAAGATCACCTTTTTGAGCCCATACTCAGTTCGTGATCAGGGTACGATAGGATTATGGTAGAAGATCGCAAGGTCGGTCGAGCAAGATCATTCTAGTCGTGCTGATACTTCGATTGGATCAAATTGTGAAGGTTGTCAAGATCAAACCAAAGAAATGTCAAAGGAATAAACCCTAGTTTCGTCTTGTAGGGTTTCATATTTTTTTGTTGAATAAACTATGCGCGTTCATCACTGGGTCTCGATAATCGATCCCTAACAGTACGAAATGATTGAGGTGATGAATATGACGCACCATTTGGTGAGTTTTGTTCCCAATATGGTATTATACATCAAATTACAACGCCCTATACTCCTCAACAAAATGGTGTAGCCGAATAAAAGAATAGAATTTCAAAATAAATGATGAATGCCTTGTTGATGAGTTTAGGTTTACCTCAGAACTTGTGAGGAGAAGCAATTTTTTCGACCAATTATATTCTCAATAAAATACCCCATAAGAAAACTAAGAAAACTCCTTATGAGTTGTGAAAAAGTTGAAAGTCTTCCTACAAATACTTCAAAGTGTGGGGGTGTTTAGCTAAGGTAGCAATTCCAGATCCTAAAAGAGAAAATATAGCACCAAAAACTATTGATTACATATTCATAGGATATGCAAATAATATTAGTGCTTATCGTTTTCTAGTTCATAAAAGTGAAAATTCTGATATCCATGTTAAGACGGTGATTGAGTTTTGGAATGCATTGTTCCTTGAACATGTGTTTTCGTGCAAACCCACACATGACATAAGTTTGCAATCCCATAAAAGAACTCATGATGCTGCAATGGGCAGTAATGGAGATCAAGATCAACGTCTCGATCAAGATCAAGGACACAAAGAAATAGAAAAATCTAGACTTGGAAAATGGACTAGGACATCCAAATCCTTTGGTCTAGACTTCATGACATATATGTTAAAAGATGAACCGCAAACGTTCAAACAAGCCATGTCCCCCCAGAGGCACCTCTTTGAAAAGAGGCCGTTAATAGTGAAATTGAATCCATCTTATAAAATCCCACATGAGAGCTAGTGACCTTCCTCCCAGAAGTAAATATCTTGGATACAAATAGATATTTAAAAGGAAGATGAAGGCAGATGGTTCAATAGATAAATACAATGCGAGAATTGTTGTTAAGGGATATAAGCAAACTTAAGGGGTGGATTATTTTGATACATACTCACTTGTTACAAGAATAACGTCTATAAGAATGCTAATTGCTATTGCACCAATATTCAATCTCGAGATACATCAAATTGATGTAAAGACAATATCCTTGAATGGGGACTTAAATGAAAAAATCCACATGGAACAACCCAAGGGGTTTTTAGTTCCAGGTCAAGAAAAGAAGGTTTGAAAATTTGTAAAATCCCTTTATGGCTTGAAACAAGCGCCAAAACAATGGCACGAGAAATTTGATGGTGTCATGGTTTCAAGCATGTACAACCCATGAATGTGATTAAGTGTATATATGTAAAAGAGACAGATGAAGGAATATGTAATGGTTTTTCTATATATTTATGACATGCTCATCATCGGTAGCAACATCGAGATGATCAAAGCTATGAACAAATTGTTGAAATCTAAATTCGAAATGAAAAATATGGGCAAAACAGATGTTATATTAGGAACGAAGATCACCAAAACATCTTGTGGTTATACCTTATCTCAGTCTCACTACATAGATAAGATCCTTGGAAAATTTAACATGGATGATAATCATGCAGTCAATGCACTTGTAGACTAAACTTGCATTTGAGGAAAAATACAGGTAATAAGATATCTCAATTAGAATATGTCCAGATCATTGGTAGTTTAATGTATTTAATGAACTGCACGAGACTAGACATAGTATATGCAATAAGCAAATTGAGTTGATTTACGAGTAACCCATGAGCTGATCATTAGGAAGCTATAGTAAGAGTTCTGAGATACTTGAGAAGTACTCGAACCTATGAGTTACACTATACAAAATATCCAACAGTCCTTGAAGGATATTGTGATGCGAATTGGATATCAGATTCACGTGACTCAAAATCCACAAGTGGATATATTTTTACTGTAAAAAGTGCAACTGTGTCTTGGAAGTCGTCTAAACAAACATGCATCGCTTGCTCCACAATGGAATATGAATTTATAGTTTTAGATAAAGATGGAAAAGAGATTGGATGGTTGCGTCACTTCTTAGAAGATATTTTTATGTGGCCGAAACTAAAGCCTGCAATTTGTATACATTGTGACAGTATGTCAGCAATTGACAAAGTGCAAAATAATATGTAATATGGTAAGTCTCGACATATACGTCGTAAACATAATATCGTTGAATACGTGCTCACAAATGGAATAATTTTCATAGAATAGGTCAAGTCAAAGGATAATATCAACGGATCCGCTTACAAAAGGTCTAAATAAAAAGCAAGTGAAGTGATCATTGAGGGGAATGGGTTTAAAGCTTACTCGCTAAGGGTCACCTTAATGGACACCCAACCTAGTTGACTAGCAATCCCATGATTTAGGTTCAACGGGAGAACGAAGTTATGTGTGACTCAGATTGATCACTTTGGAGATAATATCATTTACCTATTTTTATGATGTAAAAGTGATACCTAGTGCGTTTTTTAGCTTCAATCAATTTTTTAATAATTCCCATATCTTGAAATATCAAGTGTGGTACAGTAGGGTACTTTCAATGAGGAATCACTTGTATGAGTGTGAAGTGGAACCGTTTCTATGAGAGTTATAAGGCTGAATTATCTAGAGCACTCATGAGCAACCAGGCATTACCCAGGACCAAAATAAACACAATTGTGAGAACAGAACTGTGTTAGGAAAGACTTTGTGTGATGTATATTGTCTTGGTTTACATCTACAGTTGATCAATTAAAGGCATCGCACCCATTGATCAGTTAGTAAATCCGATAGACTTTCACAAGGGATGGTTTAAGGCCAAAAGTTACCTACCTTTGTGCAAGAAATTTTCTGCTGAACTCTCTCTTAGTGGTTACATTACACAACCATACATATATTGCAAATTTCATTCATATGAAGGATTGTTGAAAAATGGTTTGTGTGAGTTACTTCGGAGCTTAAATTAAAGTGGATCTCACATGACGGTTGGACCGATCCCCGATGTTCGGTAATCTCCTATGTTGAGAGATTACTTAGGAGATTAACACCGTGCGTAGAATTTGACATCAAAATTAATGTTTGAATAAGGAGAAATTGGTGAATCCACGGCGTTCGGTAATCTCCTAGATAACATTTGTATAAGGCTTTGTGGGGATAAGCTTTTTCTTCACTGATTAGTACCTTTTAAGTTCAGCAAAAGTGATAGCATGAATGGCATGATCAATCTTCTGGGGCCATATATATTCTTAACCAAAATAATTTGTAACTAACATCAAATATGTTTGTGATTAGTCTAATCGAATCGTAATACTTTAGTGTATATTGTGCACAATTATTCATAATTGGGAAGAAAAATGCGCCACAAACAACATAAGAAATTGTAACAAATAAACAAAACAAGTAGGTAACAAATTGAATTACAAAAATGCATAAATATGAGTCATAAAATTCATAACCACCCATAATCATGCACGGTACACGCTTATTCATAATTACATAAAGAAATACATCACATAAACCAAAAAATATAGCACTGTTATAGTTTACAAGCTTTCTCCAACGACGGAGATTACATCGTCAATTTTTCTTCTTATTTTTCTTTTCTATTTTCTACAAATTGATTGGAACGTTCATTGCGCTTCAAAGACAATAAAAAAACTCATGCGAGACTGGAAAGCTCTTTAACACAATTGAAGTCCAAGACGGATTCAATTATGAGTCCATGCCACAAGCAAGATGAAACTTGAAGAGCGCCTATCTCGTCACCCAGAGGAAAGAATGAAATTGAGCACAAGTAGGGTCTTTATCTCTCTCCACTGGCTCTTTTGTCTATCCCACCATTGCCTCTGCTCCGGTCACCCCTTGAAAGCTCTCTCCACACCTACTTGCACCTGTCTCTTCCACTCCCTCTTATGGTTCATCGAAAAAAGCCTCTCAAGCTTATCCTAGACCGACAATTGTTTGGATTCAAGGGTGGTAAGTGGGAATATTCATGCAACAATCATTTGGGATCTTACTGTTCCATCGTATTTGACCTCAGATGCTCATTAGATCTTAAATACCTAATATGGGAGCCTCAGCCATACACTTACAAATTCCTTTATTATAAAATAAAAACTGTCTAATTCGACACTACATTCCACAATTGATATCTTCTTACTGTACATAAGACTCCCACGGCCAATAGTTGTCCCATACATGATATAGAAAAACATTGATAAATCAAAATTCTCAGCACCAACAAAGGATAAACTATAACACGGAAAAGAAATGGCATACCTAGTATTCCAGGAGGAATGATCTCTGTTCCTTCCTTGAAGCAAAAGAACAAAAAATTCACCTGCCTTCTGCCATGGTCTCTTGAAGCATAGGTCTAGATGGTGTTATGGGTGAAAGGTCTGGATCAGCCACCATAGTTGTACTAGTAGACGAACTATAGTGGCTATATAAATCCTTTGAAACTGGAGTATCGGTACTTATAAAACCTGTTGCTTCGTCAAGTTTCCATTCGGTCATGTATCCGGGCCGCAAAGTAACAGCACTAACTTCGATATCTCCTGAAAGCATTGCCACGGCGCGTGACATGGATGGGCGTAGCTGTGGAGATGTCTGGGTGCACAAAAGAGCCACTCCTATCACTCGTTTTGCTTCCTCCTCGTTGAATTCTGGTAAATCTGGGTCCACTAACTCAACTTTGTGGTTGTTTTCGTGTAGATGCCAAGCCTAAAGGAGGAACAAATAGGATACGTCACGAAAATCCAAGATGGTAGGAATTGTACAAGCACTGGATTCTGTAATTGAAGCAGAGTTTGTGGATTGTGAAGTCAAATACCAAGACCATTAGGTCACGGGTGGCAATAATAAAGGGCAAAGATACTAATTTTAGAGGGAGTGCTTCAGGCAATGTTCAAATATCTGCAGGGTCAAAACGAGTAAAGTACCAACAAAGACCGTACCTGTTCTAAGGTGTATTTCCAACTCAGTCAGAACAACTACCTCTGCCCATTGAACATGGATTGTATTTGATGCAAATCCCAATGGCAGAGCTACAGTATGCGTTCAAATTTGGAGACATATATGGAAATGATAAGGGATGTTTTTTCCCCATTGCATTTGAGCAAAAACCAGTTGCTTTCATTGCATTGAACCAAGAAATTTTATACCATTTGCACATTATAAAAATAGTAAGAAAACCAAAGAAAACAAAATTAACATCTTTAGA
>JABCMJ010023534.1:0-40767 GCA_014822125.1 Arbutus unedo | reverse complement strand
AAGTGCAGTGGAATCAGGAAAAATAGAAATACTTTTGGTCATAATAGAGAAATATTCGTGTGGAATAGAATTATTCTATCATGTCTGTATCGCATCCGCCTGCCAATTGCATACCTTGTTTCCAATCAAAAAGTAAAGTTTGGTTTCCATGTTGTGCTATGTAACACGGACGCGAGCACGAACACGAATATTGATACAAATATAAATACAAACACAGACACAAGACACGGAGTTTTTGGAAAAATGGGAATAGAAACACGACAGGGACACAGCAAATGTTTTTATACATATAGTATATATGTGCATACATACTGTATAATGATTAATGAATGAACATAAATACTATTCAAACAAAATAACAATACAATCAATACAAATCAAAGAGATGTCATGAATGAATATATTATGTTTGAGAAGATTAAATATATTGAAGAAAAAATATATATATCAAGAGCAAGAACTATACTAGAGATCGCTGTAAAGATGACAATGAAACGTAGATCTGTTTGGATATTTTACCGTTTTAATCTTTTAATTGCAGTTTTGACCCATATATTATGGAACAACATATTTGGCCCCCAAAAAATCTACCCCAGCCGTGTTCCCGGTGTCCTTGTCGTGTCTCTTGCGTGTCCGTCACGGGTACTGGGACCTCTTCAGAGTGTCCGTGCTACATAGATGTTGTGTGTAAGTAAAAGTTAATAGACCAAATTGAACTGAAAAAACAAACTGAATTATCAATCCGATCCGATTTTTTAATTAAATTGATCCGTTAAATCGGAAACTATGAGCTAATCTTATGCCTGTGGAGTTGTTGATTGTGAATACTTCCCACCATGTAAATTATGAGCTAATCTTGCTATGAACACAAAGTAGCTGCTGCTACTTTCTTTTTAATATACCAATGAAATGCATCCTCCCAAAGGGGCTATTGCATTACAGGCTAATCACAGAGCGAAGATGGTTTGCAATTCACAAACCCTAGTACCCAACCCAGTGTGAAGAACCATAAGAAAACCACTGCATATAACAATGACAAAACCACATCCAAGCCAATGGTCTAGTTTGGCGCTAAAGCATCGGACTCTTTCATGCATGTTTCACTTGGCTTGGAGTATATAGCTCAATTGAGTTATTGCGATTAGAGTTGGATGCCTAATTATCCAAATACAAGTCAATGTATACATAAGTTCATTTGTTTTAAGACGCGTGTACAAATAATATACCTTTCATGAACTTGAGCTGCAATCGAGTATTTTTAAGAAGATAAAAGAGTGCAAACAACTTAATCATATGTAAAATCTGAAAGACCCACCCCATTAGGTACATAGATTCTCCGAGGCGCAAACCTCCAAAAACGGAGGTGTGCAAAAGCCGTCTACGGTCTATCAAATTGTTGAAATTGATGTTCGGCAAATTAGGAGCCTGTGGTATAGTTTATTCTTGAATTCTGAAGAAAAAGTGGTTAAATAAAAAAGCTTATGAAGAATACTAAGACGCCGCTTCTAGATACAAAAATTAAGAGGCCCTGTTAACTGCAAAATGCATATAACAAAGAATAATGAACTGGCACTCAAACTTCCATATCCGTTTCCCTATATTACATAATGGAAAAATAAAAAGTCTAGGAACACACCTTTTTATGAATAGATCCGGATACAGATGTGTTCGGAATTATCTGATACATGCGAAGCTTATATTATTTTGAAAAATTCTACATGCATCAAACGATTCCAGACACATTCACACCTTTATTTTCAAATATGTGTACGAAGGATGTGTTTATAAACTTGCTCATAGTTAAAAACACCTTCTATTTCCATTGGAGTCCCCCCACACAAGCTTGCATGTACCAGAACAAGGCATGTAACTAATATTAATAACCAGGAGCTTAGGGGACAGCATCAGCCAAAAGGGTTGGAGTTGAGGCTTGGTGCAAAAACAAAGGAATTATAGGTACAGATTAGATGGGAAAAGAAGAAGAAGAAAAACGGCGTTGGAGGTAAGCGGACTCAAACCGCTAACATCCACCGCATGGGTTAACCACCGCCTCTCAGGTGGTCGCCGCCAAAATTATGTACAAGTTGAGCTGATCTCCCTCACACTGTATACGATTGCTGAATTGTACCAATGTCTAGGCCTTTCAACTTCACTACTGATTCAACATGGCCTTTCAATGTATGCAGTTCTCTCAACCTACACACACACACACACACACACACACACAGAAGAGAGAGAGAAGCATCCATCAGCTCTAAATAATTTGTTGTATGGGAATTTCTCTGTGACACATTGCGATTTGCAAGAGGGATTTTAAAGATCCAACATCCTTGCAAATTCCAGAATAGGACAGAGCGGAAGTCCAGAAAAAAACTCGATATTCTTCCCACCAACCGAAGGAAGCAAATTCTTTTTGAAATAGGAATAATGTTTAGTCAAGATACAGTCTACCATTGAGCCGTCAGTTTTATGGAGGAGTAAACCTATTCCCCCAATTAATCATACTACAAAGACAGCAAGCGGGGTGGTCGTACATTGTTCATGCAGGTTGTAACTTATTCATGTTTCGCTGGGATCCAGCTTCTATTACGAGGGAACAACTAATGTCGCGTACATTGTTCATGGAGACTAAAATGAGTGATCACACACTTATCCATCAGGTTCGACCGGCAGAAAGGGGGTTAACATCATAGGCATGATTTACAGAATTTACATGTTTGATTTACTTTTATTTCTTCCTAATAAAGTGCCAAGAAACACAAGTATTTCAAGAACAAGTAGTCTACACACACTCTCTGTACATAGATCCGGATACAAATGTGTCCGGAATCATCCGATGCACGTAGGACATGAAATGTTGTGTTCTTAAACTTTTTCTTTTAAGAAATGAAAGGACATCCTCACTGTATCAGTCACTTACTATTCTCCTTCAGACTACTGACTCGTCAAGCTAGTGGGTTTCCAACAGGTAAAAGGTAAAGACTTTTCAATAACGGCAGATGAGAATAGAGCCATCAGAAAAACCTAGGGTTTGAGAGAAAGAAAAGGGAACAATGAAAGCGAAACGGTAAATATAGATGGTGAAAAGAGACGTTAGATGTGGGACACATGCGAAAGGTCACGTAGGATATATCTTTGTTTGGGCGAATATTCTCTAGAAGTCCAATTTTGAATCCGTACCATCGCATAAATGCGACGAGATGCGTGTGGCAGCTTTGTATTTCTTTCAAAAGAAACCCTTACCATAGAGAAAGAACTGAGTTTTAGATGTCTACATAGGCAAAGAATGTGCTAAACTACTAGCCAGAGTCGAAACTGCAACTATGGGCCATGTATGATCCATACTACCCAACTGTCCATCCTACCTCTTCTATGTTCTTGACAGCCCAACTCCGTAAATCCCAGTATCTAGTCAAAGAAAAGTTTAAAAGAACAAAAGTGCAATGCAGAAGGGTAATTCTACTTAAGAAACTGGCTGCAAATTTAAAGCATCACCATTTTTAAGGTGTAAAAATTGATAATCTGTTTACCTTGCAATCTCAGCTTGTCTTTTTGCTTCTTCAGCCATCTCATTAAGCTCTGTGTAAGTGCCGCGATCACCAAATATGGTCTTGGTCTCCGGAGGATGCAGCCCGTGGAGGGTCCTCTGTGCCTGTGCCCATTTAAGCTTGCGTTCTTCCTTCCCAAAATGCCTTTTCCTTGTGAAAGCAATCTGCAAGATAAAGACAGGTTTACCACATGACTGAATTTAAGAGATTGTTTCACTGATACATTTTACGGAATGGTGACTTCCATACCCTTTGCTTGAAAACCAGATCCCAAGCTTTGCCACTCAGTGCATATCTGATGGCGAACTTTATAAAATTGAGGGGTATGTAGACTACAAGACTGTAAAGCCAAATCACCCCGGCCCAACCCTATCCAATCCCTTCAATAGCAGCAAAACTCCAGTTTGCATAAACAGCTATCAGTGTAGCAATCTGCTCACAGTTGAAAAATGATGTATTTAAAGGTTGCATGAAAGGTCGGGGAAAAAATTGTTAAAGAAAAGATGTACAAAAAGAAAAGATTCGAAGTTAGATAAGAAGTTTACTTACCAACTGAGCAACAACAAAAGCCACGACAAGCAGAAAGCCAGGACGTTCAACGAAAGACCAACTCCTAGAGCGTGTGACAAATATCAAGGCCTGACTGGTGATACTCACTTGAAGGTATACTGCCGATGCAAGCTTTCTTAAGTTATGAGGATCAGTTTTTTGGAGAGACGAAACCCCAAATACGCGCTGGAAATTACAAGAAAGAGAGAAAACAGAACCATTAAAACCAGACGCTCAGCTGAAGACTCATCTATGTTCAAGTGAATGTACCATGTCCAATCAAATATTTCACCACTATTTAATATAGTTATAAGTTCCCTTACAGGAAAGAAGTTTGTCTCGTATGCTGCCCAGAAGAAAATAACCGTCGTCATAGCCAAGTAACAACCGAAAACAATTCCAGTTGTAAAAATCTCTGCCAGCTTCCAGCTATCAGGCTGAGGAGATGGCTTCACCCTATCCTTTGATATTGCCATAATGGTGCCTGGCATGCCTCATAGATAGTATGTATTCAGACCCACACAAAGAAAATATGAATTTGAGGCTAGTGCCGTTCGTGTTTTTGTCTATGTGGTAACTAGATAAGTAAAGCATGTCCAGTCACTGTGTCAGAAACCTAACCATCATTGAGGATTGCAATGATCAGCACCATGAAGGGAGGAAAATCAAACTTCCATATAAGGGCGAGTAACATAAAACCGAGCTGTCAGATAAAAGAGTAGTTGGTAAAAGGAAAAACACAAGCCATTACAAGCAGATCCCATCAAACAACGCCTTAACTACTAGTCTACAACGTTAAAAGGGCATATAAAACATTTAAAGGTGGTTTGTTTGTTGCCTATCATAGAACACTTACCACAACACGGACTGTAATAGAAACTGCGTATATCTGCACCATGAACACCCAAAAATAAGCTAATCATATATCCACAGTTGCACAAGGCACAATGCATTTTATCCCCGTGCCACACAATGTGAGTGTGTGTCTTTTATTTTCAAGTTTCCTCTCTCAACAACCCGAGAGGGGCAACCGGGTAAGTAACACACACAAGTACAGTAAAACAATTTGCAAATAAAGATAAACAGTATCAGCAGTTTGAGGGAAATTTCGATTAAAGAGATGCAGTGGTTCAGAACTTGGAAAATACACCAACCCACAGAGACAGAAAAGATACCCGAGGCACCACAAAGAGAGAAAGGCAGAACACATGCAAAAAAGATGCTATGAGAAAAAAATCAAGAAGAGTAATATCCTACCATGATGGCAGTGGTATAAAATCAGTGGAAAAGATTGGTGACGAGCAGCCTTGCCGAATTTGCAAATCCCAACTTTCTCAGAGTGTATGCATATTTTTGCACACTGACAATGCACATGCTAACTGACAAGCCGAACCTTTCGTCTGCTACCTTTTGGTATCAAACTATCACAGCCAAAACTTACCGTGTAATTTTTCATCCTCTGGAAGATTGCCCGACTAGTAAGTACAGCACTGATGATAACACTAAGGCCAGGTTCTGTCAGGACTATGTCAGAAGCACTACGAGCAGCATCAGTTGCATCAGCAACAGCTATGCCAATGTCAGCCTTCTTAGGGGCAGGAGCATCATTAACCCCATCACCAGTCATTCCACATATGTGTTTTCTAGCTTGTAGGCGTTTTACAATCTCGTATTTGTGCTCTGTAGCAGCATATAAGGCCGATCAACAAGAACAAGAGAAGAATTGCTCAAGGAAATTAAACGCTGATAGTTTTGTATTCTGTTATTTATGCATCAATGGAACTGTATTGAACGAGAAAAGTTTTTGGAAAATTGGTTTCAAGTGGTTTAGCTTCCTCCTTTTTGATGTGTTCAAGAATAAAACCGTTCTCACTTGGGATATTGGCCTAGGATCTAAGCATGGGTGTAGCATAACAAAGTGTACAAAACATATGAGCTGACATATGGAGCAAAACACGAAAATAAACATACCAGGGAAAACACCGGCAAAACCATCAGCTTTTTCAATAAGCTCATCAACTGGAACACCTGCGATTGACTCATCCTTGTTCTGTCCTAACAAGGTAGATGATGGATACATATTGGTTCCCATTCCCAAACGTCGACCTGTTTCCTTTGCTATTGCCAGTTGATCACCTAATAGAGGTAGAGAAAGTCATGCAAATGAAATACAAAAACAAGGGGGGAAACCCACCTTCCAGTAGATGGAGATAGTGAGAAAGGGATGAAAATGACAAGAAACATTGTTCTGAAAAGTGAAAATAAATCAGAAAATAATGAATGAAGAAATACTTAACATGGGATGCAATTTGATTGAATAATGCCGTGAACCAATATGATAAGCAACCCCGCAATGGTATTTCATACTTCACTTGGGCAGCCTATGAACCCTGAATACCTATTAGGATAGCCAGGTTTCCGTTGTTCTACAAATCCTAACTAGGCAGCCAGGTTCTTGTTGTACCACGAATATTAAGTAGCCAGCTATGAGGTTTGGCATTTGTTATAGAGTTTTGTTTCAATAAATATTCCAATGTCATTCTACAAAACTAACAAAAACCGATCACATTTAACCAACCATCATTGTGTCTGGTTCTACAAACACTCTGTCACGCACACTAAAATATTCACTTGATGGCTCTTGCAGCATGCCTAGTTGATTGATGGCTCGTAGTATCACATTATCCGATGGAATAAGATCATTCATGATCAGACAGAAAAAAGGGTGTGAACCATTTATAAAAACTTCTTACGGATGATTTTCCCTCGTAAGGATCCAAAAACAACTGAAATTTTAAAATACAAAAGGAAAAACAAATCCTGTGAAGCGGTTCTTATATTTTCATTTATGCAGAACTGACTCAACAAATCCAATTTAAAGCATATATCGACAAAGTCAAGGAGAGGGTTTTGCACGCCTGAGTCTTCTAAAGAGATCTTGCAAGAGAATTGATCTTTGTCACCAGAAGTATGCAACAGTAAAACACAAGGAGCTTCGTAATAAAGATACACACACCTGTAATCATCTTAACATTTACCCCCAGAATCAAAGCCCTCATTATTGTATCTGCACTATCATGTCGACGTGGATCAAAGAGAGGCATGAGGCCGATGAATTGCCATGGACCTCCTGGACTATCCTTCCTTCCATCAGGAACTTCCTGTTTCAATTGTTCAAAATCACCCATCAACTACACACTAATAGCTAATCCAGATGACATGTGCATTTCTTAAGAACAGCAGAGAGTGCTATAATAACAACAATAGTGTACCTGGTAAGCTACTGCAAGAGATCGTAACCCTCGCTCCGCAAACTTATCAATCACAACATGAACTCTATACTCTATTTCCGATTTATTGTGTGCGAGGTTCAGTATCTAGTAACAAAATCATATCCAAAAATTAGACAATAGAACAGACGATTATATGATACAAGATCATTGTTACTAATCCTTGTACCTGTTCTGGTGCACCTTTGCTGACTCTATGCATTTTACCTTCACTGTCAGTATACGTCAGAGCCGTCCTCTTGTCAGTGGGGTTAAATGGGAGGAAGTGAATCTCTTGAATTTCTGCCCGTGCCTTTGTTACAGTACAAATCAAGAATATCAAACTCATATCAAATTAAGTACATTGAAGAACTGGTAATAAAAGTCATACAGCTAGAAAATGTTTTCAGCTACCGTGCACTATTTCAGCTATTAGGATCAGAAGCATTAACAAAATCTCCGCACTTGAATTCTACATACTGGAAGATTGACATAAAAATTGACCTACCTCCTTCGGATCAGCTAGCATTCCCACAACGGCAGCGTCTATTGCATCTTGGTTTTCCACTCTGGAGGCTCTGGCAGCCATCAAAACTACAGTATCTGCATCTACTCCTCTAGCAAAAACCTAAGAGAATACACCAGGAAAAGGATTGGAACAACTATTAGGACAAAGAATCTAGAAATTAAAACTGAAGCAAAATCAAACTCCAGAAAAAAGCATAGAGAAAAACCTCAATAAGACTCTTGTCAACTGTCAGCTTGTTCAACGTCAGAGTTCCAGTTTTATCACTGCAAAGAACATCCATGCCAGCCATTTCTTCGATTGCTGTCATTCTTTTTGTGATGGCTCCCTACAACAGTGAAGAATAAGGATAGCATTGAGCATACAAGCATGCCTCAAACTAAAATCGGCCAGTGTACTACGTCAGAATGCCGCTCCAACGAACCTGTTGAGATAAGCGGTGAGACCCAATTGCCATTGTCACGGATAAAACTGTAGGCATGGCAATTGGAATACCTCCAATAAGAAGGACCAGCAAATTGTCAATTCCTTGGCGATAGGGCCGATGTTGAATTGGGAACATTACGATGATCTCTATTATCATCCCCACGGCAATACAACATATACAGAAATTCCCGATGGCAGTCAAAACCTATTAAGTAATAAAGAGAATTTTGCATAACACAAAAGACAATGGTCAATATTGAACTAAAAGAATGTGAAATGGATTTTAAAACATTCCAAATATTGACTCCTCTGCCAAACATGTGGGTTCTTATAGTCGTAGTGTAAAACTTACCTAGAGTGTCAGAGCCATTATATTTCAATGAAAACGAACAAAGAAAAGCTGCTTGAGGAAAAAACCGGACCACTTTCCTTCCTTTTGGTTCTTCTTTCTTTCTTGTATAGTTAACATTATCTGTAATCTCCAAAGAATTAGATCAAATGTCCATACCTTCTGAAAATGGCCGACTTGATTTGTCGTGTCCAAAAGGTGAGCAGCCTTGCCAAAGAACGTGTACACACCAGTGGCAATCACCACTGCTTCTATCTCTCCCTGTTTGCAAGTTGAACCTGAGTAAACCTCATCCCCAGGGCCCTTCGTCACGGGAAGGGACTCACCAGTCAGAGCAGACTGCAGTGCCGGAATAGAAAGGTATCCAAGTAAGAGACCGGAATTATTACTACAGGATGGAATTGATCTACTTTGATTAACAGAATAATTGTGGTCAAAAGAACCTGGTCTATTTTCAATGGATCACCATCAAGGAGACGAGCATCAGCAGCGACTATATCCCCAAGTTTGATACTAATTATGTCACCCGGAACAAGAACAGCTGCATCTCCCTCCCTCCATTTCCCATCTCGAAGAACCTGTGACACTTCGTCTTAGATTTATGAATTCGTGGAGAAGATATGCATCTTAATTCGTAACTCAGATGGTAATAAACTGGTGAAGCAAGCCAAATAAACATGTGAAGGTGGAATTGTTGAGTAATGTTGAAGATCACAATGGACACTAAAATAACTATCACACAGAAGTAGAAAGCACTTGCCAACTTCTATCGAAATTATAATACCTTTGCTTTAGGTGCGAGACGGGCCATGAGAGCTGCAGCAGCATTGCCAGCGTTGTTCTCTTCAATAAAACTGATGGTAGAGTTGATCAAAAGAAGGGTAATGATCCCAACAAAATCTTGCCAATCAGGTGGTTTTCCCTGCCATACACCATGCCAATGTGAAAGTTCCTTTAAGCAAAATCCTCACAGATAGGTAAAACTGTCAGAACAATAGAAGCCCACAAGTGCCTTGCTTCAGTTTTCCGACAGATCAAATTTACGAAGAATACAAGAAACTAAACGATTCATAAAAAATACTCCTTACTGAGATCCCCGGGACTATAACCCGCACTCAATTACCCAAAATTAGAAGAACTTTAATCTTCTGATCCTAACACAACTTGAGTTGTTGAAAGAAGTCTTTTGGTTTCTGAGAAACAAGCAACACATAACAAAGAAATGGTGCTTACTCCTCCATTGGCAAGTACAATGGCCATAATTGCTGCAGCTTCCATGACCCATGAAAGAGGATTCCACATAAACCCCAAGAACTTCAAAATCTTGCTCTCCTACAAAATTCAAATAACATAAACAAGCTATTTGAAAGAAAGTAGTGGTGCTAAATTCGAATTAATATCGTCGTTTGGATTGCAAGTGTTAGACTTCAACTTAATGGGAAGAAAGTGTAATTGGTCTGAAAATACAGGGGAAATGGGTGAAATTCGGTCTTTGCTCCAAGATTGCTAGTAGAGTAGGTCCCTAATATGACCTGCATGGATTTTATCCAATTTCGAAGATTTGTATGCACAAGGCTTTGGTTGGTTGGGCTCAACTAAGTAAGGCAAAATTATATGTTGAACTTGTATTTTCCAAACATGGCCTTGTTTATGTTGGAATGTAATTAAATTCAATTATATGTGCTTGTGTGTGATTGTTTAGGCTCAATTATGCAATCATGTATCAATATAATATAACAGGACGTGTGACATTATATTGGCATCAAAGCTTAAGCACTTAATTAATCAACCCTAAAACACCTTAAATTTCTACACAAGTGAAGACATAGAGAGGGAGAAACGTCATCATCGAAACCACAAAGAAATCAATAATATGACACTCCAGCCATGCTGTGGTGTCAGCTGTGAGGTCAGGCATTCGGAAGGAAGTCTTAGTTGACGTCTAAATAGGTGGTCAACGGTCCCAATTAGTGATGAATGCAAAATTTCAGTGCTATATATATACAAGAAGAGCCTAATCCTCCCTTGTACAATGTTTTTTAAAACGGTCAAAACACCAAAGCCCAATAAAATTTTACAGTTAAGCGTATTTGTCCTGCATATGAATCGTTGGCCTACTTGAAAGTTCATGGGTTACGGGCTGTGAAAGGGGATACTATTGAGCAAGTCATCGCAAGTACCAACAACTAGAACTAGAAAGGTTACATTCTTAGATGTGTAGGCAGCACCTCCTTTTCCTCAAGCTTGTTGTACCCAAAAATGTGAAGTCTCTGTTCAGCAACCTCAGTTGTGAGTCCTCCTCTTCCACATCTCAGATTCTGAAAAACTTCCTCAACCGGTATGCTCTCCTGCAAATCAAATTATACATTCAAATTCATCACCGACTCTCCGAACAAAACCAATCAAGCTACACAAATAAAAGAATAAGCAAATTGTTGGAATTTGTAAAGTGAATAAATTTGGGAAAACGGAGGGCCTCAGAAGGTCTTATTCATGGCAATCAATCCACAACCCAAAGGTCTTAGCAGCTGTAAAGCTCAAGAGTCCTCCTTGTGGATATAACCTCCATACCCCACGCTTGTAGCACCGAAATTTTTGTCTACACTACCATATTCTGATTTTCGTGTTCATGAGTGGGAGAGAGACCGGCACAACTCAAACTTTCGTGTTCTTGAGAGAGAAACAGACACAATTCGGTTCGACATGCATGCAGTCGTGATCGGTGTTCTATCAGTTGAGTTAGTTGTTTATCTTAAGAGATAGACACTAGTATAACCTCCTCTAACACTCACGGTCAGGCCAAAAATCTGTGAAGTATTGTATATGTTATACTATATATACTATATATGTTCTGTAATCTTTATTTTACAAATTCGTTTTGCTATTCCAATTTGTAACTTGAGTTTCAATGTATAATAGAAGTTGTTCTGTGAAATTCCAAGTACCATATTCAATACAAATAACAAAGTAAGAAAACCCTAGCTGAACAAAAACAACACAATAGAGAGAGAGAGAGAGAGTAGTTTCGGAAATTCATACCAAATCCACAGCTTCCTTCTTCAGAGCCTCTAGTGATTCATCTTCGGTTTCCATGCCTGCCTCTTTCATTTCGTTCTACTACCGAATTGTGAAACAGAAGATATTCTATACATACCAAACACACATGAATACGTCCGTATAGTTGTATAATATACGTAAACACATGTATAAGCTTACTGGAAGAAGACGGCGGGAATTAAGGAGTAACCGACAACTATGACCCTAAGATCTTGTAGTCGAGGTGTTGGGGCATAAAAAGACAATCCAAAAAACTAGTCAAAATAGCAGCACTGGTGTCATCTAGTAGAGTTGAAATCCTTCTCTCACCTCTCTCTCTCTCTCTCTCTCTCTCTCTCTCCGGGCACGACTGTTTGTATGTGTCTGTATCGCGAATGTGCAGCTCGATGATTATGCGTTTATTTTGTATTTGCTTCTGCGAAGTTCTTCAACGAACTAGAAGGTCCCTTGCTGTCAACTTTTATGGCCATGCATGGCAAAGTCAAGTGTAAAGTGGAAGGAAGCACACATACTCTCTTTTCTTTTTGGATTTTTTTTACACAAGTTGTGAAGCTGGACGTTCGGGAGAAAATTTCAATAGACGTTCGATAGATGATCAACAATTCTATACCGTTTGATAGATGTAAAAGTTTAATGATATATAATAAACTATAAACCTACTCTATACAATGTCTTTTTAAAATCGCAAGGAGATCAAAATCCAATAGAACTTCACATTTAAGTGTGCTTGTTCCGGAAGTATATAGAATTTGACCGATCAAAGTAGATAATATTATAAAAAACGGGAGCGAATTATTATAATCCATATCAGTTGACCTAATGGCTAAGACGTAAAACTTATATTGCTCAAAGCCTAAGACTCATGTGCTATCAATTTTTACGTGGTTAGTGAATACAGAGTTGTGTTTTACATCAATTGAGTCATACTGATATACGATAGTTTTGATCTCCTAGATATTAATCAAGTTGTACGTAAGTTGCCATGAGCATTTTGAGTTACAAATATGACATAAACCGATTAAAAATTAAAAGTTATTTAATGATTCAAATTTATTAAAAAGACTCTTTGCGAAAAGACTAATCTTACATGTAAGAATTTTTTAACAAATCCAAGTAAGAGTTTTTTAGCAAATCCGAACCATTGATTGTAGCACTGAACGAATGAGATTGTACTACTTCTTGTAATCATAAACTGCAAAGAAGCCCGTCCCTTTTTTGGGGGGTCATGCTTACCTATGTATTCTCATCCAACAAAAACTTTCAAATCTCAATTATTTTGGCCACACTCCTAAATAAAAGTGACCGAAATTATTTATTTTGTAAGTCTTGTATAAAATGTATAAAAGAGAAAGTAAATACATTACAAAAATGCTACAAGCACATCATTTTTGCACATCACTTTTGCACATCAGTAATGTGTAAAAGTGATGTGTGTGTAGCACTCTTGAATACATTAATAAGATGTATATCTTGGACAGGCCATGTGATTTTAAACATAAATCGTCTATTATGTAAACCGTGTTCATATATATGTGTTAATGTCCTATAAAATTATTTTTTTTTTATAAATATTATTCTGTGCAAAACATATTGAATGACGTTTGAATCACCATTTTATTCATTTCGATTATGGTTAGTATTGGAATATGGAATTATGTGTCTCAAATAGAACTTAATCCAATTAATACTGTTTAGATTAAATTATTTTTATATGTGTTGATTAAATTTGATAAAGTGTTTTGTTTGACTTCGGAAGACCAATGACGGAATTGCCAATGTAGGTGTCTAACGAATTTGGGGTGTAACAGGATATTTTGATCTTAAATAATGCTACGTACACAGATTTATGACACATACAAATCAAACCTACATACATCCAACGGTTTTGATCTGTGTACATATATGTACCAAGACTTTCCCTTTATCTTTCCCCTTTGTCTGACAACGCAAGCCAGGTGCCCATTTGAAGCCCATAAACCCTGGCTTATTCCCAAAAAATAGCTCAAATGGGCAACGGAAAGAACCTAAAAATAGGCCGTCCAGCGTTTCTGAGTGCTGTTTATTGGCTTTTTTCTGTAGATCTTTTGTTTTTTTATAGTTGTCCTGTAGAAGGGTCTCACTAATCATCATTCACTAGTCAGTAGATAATATATATATATATATAATGTCAAATAAATATAAATATTAATACATATTTTACTGATATTAATATATATTCATGACTATCAATTCATATTTTATGAATATCAATATATTTTTTACATATTGTTCACCGTCTACTAAGTGGTAGTTAGCATTTTTTTTTATAAAAGGCTTTTAACTCATTTGTTGATTATTGTCCCTCCAATAATTCAATAACTCAAAAATAACTACAAAGACAAATTGGCTAGTTTCTTTGAATTTTTTGGTGTTTGTTTATTTGATTCGTATTTGAACTTTGAACCTTGAACCTTGGCTTTATCTATTGAAAAGTATGTGCACAAAGATACGCATGTGTCGGCTACTATTCGGTGCACGTAGAGTTCGCAAAATATTAAATTCTATATGCATATAATTCTTTCAGATGCATCTACGTTCGAATTTGTGCACATAAATATGTCTGCCGGCTTGCTCTTTCTTTTTCTTTTCTTGTTTTTCGAAAAAAATTAAGGTGTTACAATTTTCTGACTGTTAATGTCTGTGTACCTATAATTAATGGGTTAGATTTAGGATTTGTCAAGAGATAGGGAAATAGAGATTGTACTTCTTAAACTTTTGTTTTGCTCCATATTTATTTTAACGCGCAAGCAAAATTCTTTCACAAAAGAAAAAGAGACTGTTCCTTCCAACTTAGCGACTACCTAATATATTCATTGTTCTTACTAGATAGTCACCGAATAGGAAGGAACAACCCTAATATGTTCATTGTTCTTACTAGATAGTCACCGAATAGGAAGTAACAACCCGTCACAACAGCCCCACTATGCCACGAGTTGGAAAATAAGCTCACTCACACGCCATGTTATTCACGAGAACTACTATAGCAAATGGTTTAAATTCGCAAACGTGTGGAGAGGAGGGTTTCAGCCCGCATCTTTGTCAAGTTGGTTATCACCCTATGGTCCATCTATTCTAATATATAAAGGGGAGCACTAATTTAGATAAAGCACAAGGCTCAAATGCAAATCAAAATAAACAAACACCCAAAATTAAAAAGAAACTATAGCCAATTTGGCTTGTAGTTATTTTTGAATTATTAAATTATTGGAGCAATAATCAACAAACAGCCTTTTATAAAACTACAACCATACAAAAAAGAGGAGCTATAGAAAAAGACAATAAATAGCAAACAGTAAAGTCAAAAATTCTATGAAGTAACTATTCATTTTCAAATCGAAAATTATCCAATTAAAAAAAAAGAAATTATTAACTCTTCACCTAAGTAAAATTAGGGTTTCCTCTGCAGCTGCAGATGCCAAACTTCAATAAATGTCCTGCCCTTCTGCTCCAAGTAAATCAAGAGATCACTTTCTTCTATAGAGATTTTGAATCTCAAACCCATGCCTTCTGTTCTGGTGTACTTTTTAGGATAACCAATGTGGTGGGAGTTTTACAACAAATGAAACTCCCGCTACATTGTGCAACTAGAAATGCATTAAGACATAAAGACACAAGTTCTCTTGATTGATGATCTCGGTGTCTCGTATAATGAAAATTAGCTTATTAGTCTTCCAAAACTGTAATAAAGGTCGCATATTGGCTCTGGGTTGAGGCAATAATTAGTTCGGACCAAATCAACCTTGTCGTCTTCATCTGCTGCGAGGGTCGTGGAGTAACACCCACCGCAAAAAGAAAGTTGCAGCTTCACATGGAATGTCCAGCCCCATGTCTCTCTGTAGTCCCCTTTGCCCTGTATGAGTCAAAGGACATGGTGATGACTATGGCGGTTAACTCATCGTCACGATCTTTTTTTGTATCTAACCACTTCTCTCTCTCTCTCTCTCTTCTTACACCATTGTTAATTGTTACATATGTCGCTCCAAAATTTCTTCCAAAGTACTCAAACAAACATCACTTTGACTGCTATTTAAGCTATGATTAGTCAACGAACAGAAAAGAACGAAAGAACATCATCGGAAAATAAGAATCAAACAAAACCCAAATTCGAAAAATAAAAGCTGCAAAGGCTTTAATACTACCTCCCATTAGCATTTCCATGCTTATGGAAGGGCCAAAGGTTTACGAGGCGCTCAAGCACTGCTGCACTTTTGGAGAAGTAACCAGAGAAACCCTGTGGAGTTGCTGGAGGGGGGAAGTCTTCTGCTGGCATTGCAAAAGGCCGAATCATCTTCTCCATTTTCTCTAATGTCAGATATGACCCTATTTCTTGAAGCCTTTCTGGGCCCATAATCGGCAGTGTGTGCTCCTGATGCAATGAAGCAGCTTCACTGTCGTTTTTCTGCAAAGCAAAAGCACAAAACAGAGTACAGTTCATGAAATAACCAAAAATAACTTGCTTGCGCTTCAAATCTTTCTCCGTTATATGTACTAGTTCTTTCCAAATTAGAATATGAACACATTGCCCATTCAGTTGCATGGATATCCTATTTTGCAAACCCTATCGAATTGAATTAACTGGTGCAAAATATGTGAACTTAAAAACAAGTTAACCGATTTTCTAGAAGCCACTGGCCACAGAACAATTTAGATCAGCAATTCTATCTTTTGAAAGAAATGACCAGATATGTCGTAAAGAAAGCAATCTATATTTGTAGCTAAGCTCATATAATTGTGTGGTTTGTAGATACGTTAGTTGCAAAATTGACCAATTCACGATTGTGGGACAACCAAATGCCCCCCTTACTATTTATCATTCAATTGAATGCCAGGGTACCAAGAAAACTGACGTATGTTGGGAGCTTTAAGATATCCATGCAATATTCTTATGCTTAAACATTCCTAAATCCACGGAGTTACACGGTGACAAACAGATGGGTCAATCATGTCATCTGTAGATTACATATCTCATTTAATTGAAGGTATATTACCTCCAAGGGCGACAAATCTGCACCTCGGCTAAAAGTCATCTCGATGCGGAACCTTTTCGGGTCTTCTAAAGCTACCTGCTATTGAGTTTAAGAAACTAAATGGTCAGAGCAAAACAAATCATGAGTTCATGATTGCACGGAAAAAATCCTACAGACAACAAGAATGAGCATTAAATTGTACAAGCAATAAAAACCATATGTTCGGACATTGTTTTCGAACTCTAAGCAAGAGTGTAATGACCTAAGAAGCAGGGATACGGATACGGAACAAGAATACGCAGACACATCATTTCTCCAAAAACTAGGAAACTTACACATTAAGGACACGTTGAACTTTAACTACGCAAAATGTTATAATTTTATCTTAGAAATTCATGAAAACAGTCAAAAACATTCTATCAAATTAAGATAAAAACACAAATAGTATTAACACTAGCAAGAAACAAATCCATGGATGGGCCAACTTTTAAAAACTGCACTTTAAGCTTCTATTGTGTCATCAACTTGTGCTCATAGTGTCTCTGACGTGTCCACAACGTGTTGGACTAAACAAAATATAACAAAAACATCAGCAAAACAAATATTTAGGTGTGTCCGGTCGTGTTCTGCTGTGTCTGTGTCCAACTAAACAAAATTATAAAAACTTTGGACACATATTTAGTTGTGTCCGACATACCCGAGGGTGGTAGAGGTGTCCATGCCAGAATCATTGCTAGTCAAGGTACAACTCAAAGCGCACAATGGAATATTCTAATTACTCCACATTGTTGAGATTTTCTCAGCATTTTAGGAAGAGAAGCATTTTCCTTAAAAATGAAGCAAACTGCTCTTGCCTAAAGCCCATATATCCATTTTAGTTTTCAATGCTCGCTTATTCATGGTTCATCAATTACTTTTGTCCCTTTAGCTAATATGGAAATACCAACCTCAGTGTCCTCAAACATCCTCAACACTATATAACTCATGTAGTCAAGCTCCTTGGTTTTGCACAAACGCTCCAAAGCGCTATTGGAAACAAGGCTATCCTCCCCTTGGAGAGATTCATCCAAATTACAGTAACGGAGAACATTCATCAGGGAGTGAATATGTGACTCCTGTCATTCAAAAAATCCACATTTCAGTACAAATAGGAGTAAATGGATATCGAAAAGACGAAATAACACCTAAGCTATGTGATGAAACACATGATGAACATAAGCTATTCTCAGCATTTAAAACCACCAGCAAGCTAAGCTGCATAACATATTCTAGGCTAATAAGTGTGACCGAGACAAGTCGCCAGGTACAGAGGACAGATGTAAAGCGCATATACGAGTTCATATAGGGACATTTAAGGAAGCTATTCTCAAATGAAAATATATTTAACCAACATAAGAATTTGGGCGCCTTAGTCATGTTCTTATATTCGGAGGATAGAGACAAGTAAGGAAGACACCGAAAGCTTAGTTGTTAAAGGCTTAAACCATCTAAAAGTAAACTTGATTTTTAGCAATTTGACGTTTACGTCTCTATATGGAGTGAAAGCTCCGCTTGCAGGCAATCTTTAGCATTTAATCATCACCACGACAGAAACATAATAACAAAAAACAAGTTCTGAAGTTTTAGTGGATATGATGCCAAACGGAGAATAGAAAAAGGGGAGATGATTGCATCTATAGGATGTGTATCATATTCTTTGCATGAAAAACGACTTTGAAAAGACACAAGATGACCACATGCTTCACACAGCCATAGATCCTTATGCTATGCCTTGATTAATTAACAGTTTCCACTGGTGATGCTAGCTGATAATTTTGTGATTTTGGAATGACATCGTCTTCCTTGAAACTGTTACTTCTCCAAAACAAAAGCTGTAAAGGCCTTTATACATTGTCTTCCTCGAAACTGATAGGGGAAAGCTTCTGCTGGCATTGTCTTCTGCTGGTGGGGGAAAGTCTCTCTCTTTCTTCCCTCCCCCTCCCCCTCCCCCTCCCCCTCCCCCTCCCTCCCTCTCACAGTAGTTTTTATATTATGAGCTAGTTGTAAAACTGCTAAACCAACTGTTGTCTCACATAACATTGCTGCAGTAGATAACTTCTGGTGTAGCGTACAAAACATGTAGTCGATTATTTATATACTGTTCAACTGAAACTTGTAACCATAGAGGGAGAGAAAAGGTGAAAGACAAATTGTTGGTTGTAGAGTGGGGAGTTTTTGCAACGAGTACAAAATTCATGTAGCAAAAAACAGGATTATGTAGCAACTTTTACTTACTGAAGTGAAGTACAGGCGTGTCCGCACGTGTCGTTCTGGTGTTCTTACATTAGCATACCTAAGGGACAAAATATCAAATTAAGTATAATTAAAAAGGAGACTTTCGCAGGATATGGTTTGACATATTTTGTATTTGTAAATTTATGTAGCAAAGAAAAAACAAGTATCTGTCTGATGACTGGTGTGAACGTGCTTGTGAATACTAAATAAAATGGTTCACATATTCACTTTGGATCCAAGCGGTATTTGATTTCTTTGTCTTCTTCATCATCCTGATCCATTGACATATCACTGGTGAAACTAGCTCTTCTGCCATCTTCATTCTTACTGTGAGGCTTCAAATGGTATTCAGTTTCTTCTTTCCCAGTTTTACTCGATTGATCCTGATTACCCTTCAGTTCAGCAACGCTGATTGCTTCTTCACGAGTATTTCTCAGATCAATTAAAATTTTGCCCAGCAACCGACGAGCAATCTGAGTGTGAATAAGTTGAGAAAAACTATTGGCATCAGTAATCATTCAAGGCTGCAGATGCATTCCTCATTTACAGGATTGTAGGAGATAAACATGATACGATGACATAAAAACGCCACCAACCAATGCATACTGAAACTACACCGTAAAGGGATCTTAACCATGAAACTGGAAATCGTGTTTAATACAAAAAGCATGCTGAATTACATCAATCTATGTTTCACAAATGAACATCAGCTTTGCCAAGTCTTCGTTAAAAAGTACATGTATACTCCAAAACAATCTTATACTGCCATTTAATAACAGTCTTTCTTGGTGTGGTCATTGCAAACATCAACCATCCAGTGTTGTTCTATGATACTAAAATAAAGTGTCCCATGTTACAATTAGCTTATGGATGTATAGTGTACGGATTTTGAGCATAAGAAAATTTCCTTTCAACATGATTTATTCGTTGCTAAAGAACAGGTAAAAAAACAATATCCGTTACTTGCATGATATAAGTTTGAAATGGAATGGGATACAACAACAAGAAGTTTACCTTTGAGCCAATTTTTAGCTTGTGCTTTGGATTGATTCCATATTCGTTAGGTATAACACCATCTGCAAGCAACTGAAATAACAAGGCAGAGCATTCCAGTTAAGTGGGATGATCTCATGATGAAATGTGACAATTTACAGAATAGCCTAAGAGAGATGCTTAAAGCCTTAAACAGGGGCCATTATCTCAATCAATAGCTTGCAGTGCCGCAAATTTATCAAGACTTCAGGAAACTGAATCATTCTAACATAGAAGAAAGATCCTTCCACAGTTAAAGAGAAAAACAGAAGTTGCAGGAACACGGGGATATGAGCCTGAATATTTCCATTATAAGCCATAATAACTTAACTATTGCAGCATTAAGAAGCACGTGATACTGCTTACATTTCAAAGGTACATTTGTAACACAAAACAGTATTACATCATAGAAACATATTCATTACCTGAGCAACTTTGAAGAGTTCATCCAACCCTTCTAAATTAAGATGTGCATTATGCAGGAGATCATATCTGTCCAATGGAACCAAAACAATGAAAGCGCGGAAAGGATAAGCCGAAGCAGACGTCAAGTAAGATCATTACCAAATACAGAACTATTTTGAACAAAAGTAATGGCACGAGGTGTAAAATGAAGCACAACAAAAGTATCGGAACCACCACAATGGACATTCATTGTCTAATGGCAACCATCCAAAAAAACATAAGGAGCTCGACTCCTTCCCGAGATAAAAACCACAATAGAAAACCTAACAGGTCCACCAACATCTCTCTCATAACTCAGAGATCTGAATCCACTGACTTCCCTCAATCCCCCTTGCTTCCATGGTTTCTGCTGAACCAACTCACGACAATACCACTCATCAACCCACAAAACTGAGTTGTTACAAGCTGATGAGCCCTCTAGACTCTAGAGGGCCACTCCCAGGTTAAACACACAATAGGGCGCTAGATCATGTTGTCCCACTCCCTAAACTTGAAAAAAGACTATTTCATATATTATATAGTGGAGCAAATAGAACCTGTTTTGATGATTTGCAGAACACCGGCCTCGTTTGGGTAAATATTCTTATTGTATTGCTTTCAAGTTTCATGGATACTACATTAAGCAGAAAATTCTATGCAGTTTCAGTATCAAATTTTGATGCCCCACAGTCCAGCTAAGAAAATTAAAGCTACATAATCTATATGTTGGTAAGGCAATCACAATATCTCAAATATAAAAGGTTGCATGAAGCATGATTTAAAGTTGAGAAAGAAACACACCAAGCATGTGATATGTTTGGATACTCTGCTTCATACTGGACTATTCTAAGGAGAGTAAAAATTGGATGCCTATTTCCATCCCTCCCATTCAAATGCCATGCAGAGCTTATGAAGAAGCCTGGGATGCTTTACAATTCTTCTGAGAAGTAGGAATTAGTGGTCCCCAGGACCCCAACCGAAATAAAAAAAAGTTTAGTGATAGTATCTTCACCAATTAATTGAAGTTCCCCATGTGTGATCACTTGAATGTATGTCTAGCAAAACAAAAACTACAACCAGAGACAAGTGAAAGATTTGTGTCCTGAAATGTTACTACTACGCATTTTTGTCCAGTCAATAAACCACTATTTCCTAATAGACCAAATCTTTGCTGATGAAGCAGTACACCATGTGAACGAGCAATCAGACAAAAAAGGCAAAAGCGGAACAAAGTGCACACATGAAAAAATGTGAGGTGCACTGATAGAGTTTGAGACATTCACACCTAGATCACATTACTATTATATATACATAGGCAAACATAATACATTACCAAGTAAAAAATCAAAATATCTGCACCAAACTACCCAAAAATTCTAAGTCATAAGAAGCACTAGGAGTAAAAGGTATAACATCACAAGCAATAACATTGCAAAGATAATGATGAGTTGTCTTATTTAAGTTGATACTCGGTTGCATAGCTCATTGTTCCCTATTGATAAATTGGAAAAGCATGACAAAGCCAGAGTCGTAGTGCTTACATCTAGTATCAATACATCAGAGACTTACTTGCAAGAGTCATAAACGTCCGGAATTTGTGTTATGTCAAACCGTCTGCAATTGAATCCGAAATATTAGTCAAATTGCATGTTTATATTGTCAATCCAGCTACATCCACTGTTTATTTATGCCAGTTTCTTTAATTAGTTCTTTTCTGATCAAAATCAAACAGTACTCTTTTGAAATGTCAGTTTCTATATATCCTACAACAAGAGATGGTCATAAACCGTAATAACTTACTCCTTGCGTTCATTGTACAAGTCTCTCTCAAGTTTTCTCCACCGAGCATACATCAGTAGAAATCCCTCACTTCCACAGGGTAATCCAGCAGCAATACGATGTACATCAATGTTTGTCTTCCCAAGGGCCCTTGCTTGGTCATATGGAGGAATTACGTCATATGATGCTGTCCCAGCAAGCTTTTCATCTTCATCCTTAGCAAGCAGTCTCACTTGTTCAGTGACCTTCTTAGTCAATTGAACCTATTTTGAAACAAATTAAATGAAGACAAATAAAGATATAACCTAATTTACAAGATTTTCTATTAAGATCCATAAGAATGTTTGGGTCGAAGGCAGCCAATAGCATAACGGGAAACAACTTGTGTTATAGGGAGGTGAAAAGACTATAAAACTGTGACTCTTTCACTGCATAACTCAGCAACGTACGAACAAAAAACACACAACAAGCCTTGAAAAAGGAAAGAACCACTTTCATTAGCCAATTAAAAACTCATATCTGAGCTAGATAAGTCCACCTTTGGAAGAGATTTTTAATTCAGCAAAATACGAATTACCAATTTAGGTAGAAGCTCATAAGCATTAGGAGGAAGACCAGCTCCATCGACCATCCAAGGAGTATCAGATGATCCACTCCCAGGAACTGCCATTGCTCCTGAAGTTATGATCTCATTCAATCTAGCCTGGAGAAGTATACAAAGAAAAAACTATTAAGATACAACATAGTTGCAAAGCAATTAATTCTGCATTGATAAAACCTAGCAACAGAACTTCACTTGATCGGATAATAAGGTTTGTCATCCCACAATCCACATTTCATAAAGTGCTACTTTACTTTTAAAAATGAACTTGAGAAAATCCAGGAATTTTCAGGTGATCAATCAAGTAAAATATTCTTATTATACAGCACAATATTATTCTATTGCTCTAGTTGTCTAGTAAAAGGTCCACTAGAGAACTCAATTTGCAAGTTCACAAGCTTCCCCCATTAAAATGTTCAAGGAATACAACCTACAATTGCCTTCAAACCGAGTGTCGCTTGTTTTTGCTGTTATGCAAAATCTACACAAATTTAAAGCCTTTATCTCAATTCATTGGAATCAGCTGCATGGATCTATCTACTCCAATTTGTTCTACTACCCGTCATAAAACATAGAGGCCTCAAGATAGTCATGTCCTTTCACATCACTTCAACATAAATCTTGAACTTCACCCCTCACGTGGATCAAACTACTCCTTACATGAATGAATAGTTTAGGATGCACATGATCATACCACTCGGCCTTCTCTCATCTTGCCTTCACTGAATCACTTCTAAAGCCCTCTGTATAAATATTTTGATTTTATATTTTCTTGTAGCATCACTTATCCATCTCACATATGTGTTTTCTTAACCTTAAAACATCAGGTCTTATAGCAATCCTTAACTCAATATCAATCATACAAAACTTCTACTGCACTTCCACCATTCCAGCAACCCTGCTCTAAGAGATTTAGCTTACTGTACAAACATAAAAGTAGAAAAGAACAAAAGTCACAAGAAAAAAGAGAACACTAACAGAGAAAAAGACAAAAGACAAAGAAAAACACTTAGTGGGTCACCAAAATGAGTTAGCACGTAATTAACATAGGTTAGTCTACTGTGGTTTAGGGTAAGTTGACGTCATTATACCTTTCTACCAGACCTCTCAAACCTTAGACAGAGAAACACAAGCATATTGTATACTTTTCCTTTGGCAAAGGTTTTTCCCTCGTAGGGTTCTCCTTGACAAGGTTTTAATGAGGCTTGTTCTTAGTGTGAGGTCATGCAAGGGGCAGTGTTGCATAATGGCTGATCTCACCATTGAGGCGGTGAGGCAGCCGCGGATTGCAGCGGTGAATTAATGCATCATTGCACTTTAGCCCCTCGAGATTCGTAAGTTGATGTATAACCTTTTCTAGCCACTAAGTAGAACATAGAGATAGATAGATAGATAGAGAGAGAGAGAGAGAGAGAGAGAGAGATAAAAGGACACAAAACCTTAGCCTCTTCCATCTCAATACTAGCATTGTCAAGCCCATCCAACATAGAAGAGTCCTTGCTAACCAGTGAAACCTGGATAAATATTCCATTTGAGTCATATAATATCGTACTCAGCAAGCAGACAGAAAATACTTTGGCTGACAAGGCTGTACCAGGATAGGTGTTAGTTGTCCTTCCAAGTCTAGGAGGCCTTTGGCAAATGCAGCTGCAGACATCTGCCAACACATAACTAACAAATGATGTTGGTGACAAACAGTGCAAAAATCAGGCTAATAATGTGTTCGCAGTAACAACATAAAACGTGGATGACAAAAGGTTTCTGGATGAAGAGGAATTGGAGCACTCAACAGTACAAAACAAAAGACAATATTATGCAAAGTTGGAGCACCAAACAGGAAGGAAATTAATATAAACTACAAAAGCTCCCATGAATACCGCAGAGGATATACCTGCACGCGACCTTCGTCGGAGCTGTATATCTTAAGATCATGACGATATGTACTGTGGAGGCGAAGCAAGCCAGTACCTTCACCTGAAATTGCATGTAGAGAGAATAAGAAGCTGTGAAGAGAGGAAATCAGGTACACATACTATCATGACAACTCGATTGGACCGCACACTGAAAAATCCAGACTTCATAAAATGAAACCACAACTTAGTAAGCTGAATATGTTTGGGTAGAAACTAGAATTCGCAGAGATATTTGCTAGGTAATTGTGCACAAACTTAGAATTCTCATTTGACTAGTTGTCTAATAGAGTATCAATGATAGAATATAACGAGAGAAAAGCAAGAAGTAATTAAATTGCAAAAGATAATCTTACAAGAACAAGATTAAGCTATATATCCTAACCCTAACAACCTTTACCAAACACTAATAAAGCCAAAAGACTAGACTGTAAATGAAGTTTAACCCAAATACTACATTCACAATCACAACATTGGTTTCGGGAGACCAATGTTCAAGTCTCTTGTGTAGTATTGGGCGCCTATTGGCTTATGTTAGTATGTAGACATTCGTCCAAATAGCAATCCATTCTGGTTGTGTATATTTGCCAAGGAGAGCCCACGACATGGGAGACTTGCATGAACTTGATCACAGCCAACACCAAAGTTTGATCTAGTGAAGACAATGAGAAATATGAAATGGAAGTATGAAATACTAATCAAAGCAACACTAATCTAAATCGGAGGCAGCTAGCACTGAATAAGAGTACCGTCTTCGTATTCCCATAACAGTATCTACAGCCTGTTTTTTGTTTCTATTCCAAGAAACCTGCTAAATTCTTTCACATTCCAATGGAGAACAAATATCTAATACGACACATTGAGAAAAAAAGGACACAATTTACAATAAGTGTATTGCAAATCAAACGTCCACTTGTGAGGTATGACAATCCATTCTAGATGGGTCAACAAGAGCACCACCACCCAACGTTGCAAGTCATAATACCAAATATACTGAAAGTGGCAGCAACACCTCAGAAAGTGGTGACATCAGTACCAGCATGCCATCTCATGCCGCCATGCATGTAATTCACCTACCCAAAGGGAGATTCCAATACAATGGCATCAAAATAATTGTCTCGGTTGCTACAGTTTGCTTATGGCAAAGCAAGTATTTTGGTAGAAAAGGATTGTTGTTCCCATGGAATACAAGGGTAGAAATAAAACAATAGATCCCACTCTGAGCAAATTTTCAGAAGGAAGATACTAAACCAGAAACAGTAAGGTTTCTCCAAGCATTGATTCCTATTCCTTTAAACAAATCTGATACCTGGTAGTTTTGGCTACACGGAATAGGTATTCTAAGGATCACCAGTCCCACCCTACATAAGGGGAGAACTCCAGAAAATAAACCAACCTGACGTGACCCATGAAAAGCAAACGTCATAGCAAGTACCACATAATATAGGGCCACTCATATTTCTCAATGTCCCTGTTTGTTTTTCAATTGATCAAGTACTGTGATGAAATATTAAATTCAGAGACAACGAAAATCAGAAGAATAAATGTTTAGTATTTCTACTATATAATGGTTAATATAGCTTATTGATTCCAACTCTTCCTGCTATCTTCCAATAATAATTAGTTAAGATCAACGAACTTCTGATCTTCAGAATTTATTTCCTTTAAAGGTTTTGTAAACAGAGGCCCATAACCCACAGGCACCAGGATCGAAACCTGGTACTGATACCATGTAAAAGGAGGTAAAAGTGTTTAGGGTTTTTTACTTAACCCTAGCACAATCTTATCAATATATATAAGAGGTGAGAGTACAAGATAAGTTAGAGTAGAGGACTACAAAACTACCCTTATATCACAACATACATAATAACTCTTTTAACGGGTTTTAACCTGGATACATGTTGTTGCGAAAATATCTACCCAGCTCCTCAGCCTGACAAAAAAAACTAGCATTTATTAATGCACAAGAACAATTGTAGAGGTTAAATAACCATTTTCCAATATGTGCAACACAATAACAAAAATGCAAACCAGTAATTCTCAAGAAACACAAACATAAAATTTTGATATAAATGCAAAGGGAGGCTATCAGTAACTATTGAATACTGTGATGGAAAACTAGCACCTGCTTTCTGCCAGCATGCGTAAGGACACCCCCATATTTGAGAACCATTAGTGCTTCAACAGGTCGTTCTTCCTCGCCTTCCCCATTGCTTTTCGCAACTTTAACCCACTTTAATGGCTTCAGTTGAACCTTCCTATAAATGCCAGAGAAATGTCCCCCCTGGATGCCAAAACATTTACAAGTAAAACAAGCAGAACACGTTGAAAGTTTGAGCTCTGGTCCCACATCTAAGAAAATGGAGAAAGATAAATGTCTTAACCCTGTCTTTATGAATGGTCAGGCATTTAATACTAGTTGAAGCATATTGTCGCTAGGTGGGCAAATGCAACTAGTTAACCGAAACGGTGTCTACGGAACTCAAGTGAGACAGTTCGACGACCAAGCATTAACAATGTACTAGAGACATTTTGGTTCATTCAGGCATTCTCCAAGTTCAAAAACAGCTATGTTAATATGAATCCGACTCCTATGCCCATACCAAAGGGCGACTTCCTCTACATGAATACAACCAACAAGAATCATGACTGAACTGGAAATGTCAGAAATCATAATTCAAAAGACTTCATATGAATGTACCTCTTCAAGAACTGCTTTAACTTGACGGAGTTTTTCAGCATGCTCCATATCTTCTGCTTCACTATCACTTTCACGACCAGGTCTAGATGATGCTAAAATTCGACATTAGCTCAGAAACACTACTTTTGTCAATGCAGAACTTGAGAAGCAAATATATACGTTTTCTCTATTCTCCCATCAAATATGAAACACCAAGCACTGGATTGAGAAGGCAAGGCAGCAACTTTGTTTGCTAAAGAGACGAGCTTCGTTACAGCTCCTAAAATTACTAATACTTGCATAGAAGGAAGGACACATACTAATGCATAGCTATCAATCATGAATCACCAGTGCTATTTAGTTCATGTTAGGTTATAAAACATCATGACCGCAACAAGGAGTTTTCATGGTTCTCAAAGTGGAGGAAAGGTGGCAGCAGCTACCACGAGCCCTCTGTCCCGCACCTCTCCAGAAATGGCCTTGTTGTATCTCACTCCCATCTTCAATGGTGTCTGTTCTCTTTTTGTTGGGAGGTATGCCAATATGATCTTGAGGTGCGGGAAACCTATTTTTCTTTTCTTAAGGTGAGGGCTGGAGTTAGTTGCTACGGAATAATACCTAGAACGTGGTACCAAAATTCTTGTGGCGTCTAACAAATCTTGCAACTGAACAGCACTTTTAAGTTTTGTCTGCCAAAGGGAGGAAGAAAAATTAAAAAAATAAATAAATCGCATTGACACAAACAAAATTGTAATGAAAAGAAAAGAAGCACCTCAGATCTAGGGCGGCCTCCATTGTATTTCAACATCAAATTTAGCAACTTTTCCTCAGTAACCTTCAACTTCACCTTCTGCTTTGGAGTTCTGTCTCCACTGACAACAAAAGAACATGACTATATATTAAAAACTAAAATTCCATGGAAAGCCACCTAACGAAGCTAAAGGAAAAGGATATATCTTACTGACGAATAATGGCAATTACACAGCGTAGCTCCTCGGACTGTCCAAATGTACCAATAATCCCGCTCCCTTGACGAGTTAGTCCCTCAGAAGGCTGTACAGGTTCATTAACTTTCCATGGTAAAATTGGTGGAATGGTTGAAGAAAGATGGGGAGCTTTTGCATCTAGAAACATCTTCCTCAACACACAAGCAGTGTCATCATAATACCTGTAGCTCAGAAAATACGCATGGTGAAGAAAAAATAACCCATGCCATATAACAAAAGTTATAATCATAGTATCTATTATGTTTGTGCGAACGGGGACGCACAATGCTACAAAAAAAATGTGATATCCCTTCCAAAGGTGGGTTATGGGAAGGAAGTCTGATATGTAATGAAACAAGTGGGCTACTACTTGTAACTTGGGCTTAAGCATTTTGGACCATGTTGACAGACTCTTTATTACAAAAACCGCACTCAAAGCTGCTTTCCATGTTCCCACTTGCCTTAACCACTTCACCTCTAATGTGAGACATCATATGTAATCTTCAAAACCCCAAAATAAAGAAAAATATGAAGCTCTATACACAAAAAGACTAAAGTATAAAGAGACCATGAGAAAGGTTTAAAAACCGCACAAGAAGACGGCTTTTGAAAAAAATGGAAAGGAAGAAGGAACATTGCAAAGCATCAAAGAGGCCATCGTACTGCATAGCCCCATCCCCTAGTAAGACATTGTCACTTGCAGAAATATCAATACGAACTCCTCGAATCAATGTAACAGAGACCTGATATGAGAGCGCTTCCACATTGATGTACATACACAACTTACATTAATTCTTGCAAGTAACAATTATCTTTATGTTTCTTACATTTGTGTCAAAGGGGTCATAATCTAATCAATTTGAAGTTTGTAACTTGGTGGAGAGACGATAATATTGGGTCAAAAAATAAGACGAAGTAACTCTTCCTTTTGAGGGAATCTATTGACGTGATGAAACATATCTCACTAATGAGGGAAAAGATCTTGGCTACAGTGTTCTAAAAATCGCTAGGCGATCAGAAGACCTAGCGCATAGGCCGACTTGTCTGGAAATAGTTGGCGCCTAGAGATTAGTCGGGTTTTCTAGTATCTTAGAAAATATTCCCACCCCCCCCCCCCCTCTCTCAAATTTGAGTAAGAAATGACTTAAAACTAGGAAGAAATGTTAAAACCGACTAGTCATGGGCTAGTTGTTGCCTAGATTAGTCACTGCCTAATTGCCACAAATGCCAAAAGGCCTAATGTACGTTTTGAACGTAGAGTCGCAGTGTCGGACCACCACCTAGGCCAACTTTAGAACAGTGCTTGGCTACAACCATTTCTTTTTTTAAAAGGCCAACACAGACAAATTAGCAAAGTGATAGGATGCAAATGAACCATCAAAGGTTAAAAATATAGTTGTAAGCCTAGTGAAAAATTGTGAGGCTAGTCAGAAGTAAACAACATCATCCAATGAGGTATGGATGTTGACAAACATCTGTATTTTGTGAATGCCAACAATGAGAATCGCTGTAATGGATAGTAAAGAAACAGTATAACAAGGATTACTTGTAGGAGTTCTTCACAAAACTCCACCCATTCACATCACAGACGTATGAACGTCCCTCGCAACGTAGAAGATCAAACCCACAAACCTGCAAGTAACATGAAGAAATGTGAATCATTACCAAGACTAGTGTCCTCTGAGAAATGAATTTGTATTTGTCTCACTGGAGCACATCATTTCTAGCAGTCCAGGTTTAATAAAGCAGAAATAGGATATGAAGCATGTAATCATTATATATGAAGCATGTAATCAAAAAAACATCAGAAAAAGTTGACACGTCTTCATTATATATGGAGATCTATATGCCAATAGCCAAGCGATTTCCCCAAATCGGATTCACATGGGTTTGAGGATTTGACCTATTTTCATTCTAAAAACATCAGCAGAAAACAAAAATGAAAAACAGAGTGGGAAATGCTTGGCATAAATAGACAAGAAAGATGGGAAGATAATGAGACTGAAATTGTACTTCAGATTGCGTAAAGTCAAAATGAGAAATAATGTAGCAAAATATAATCATGACAACAGCAAAAGTGACAATATCATTGCCTTGAGAAAAAGAAAACAACTACTTGAGGATCCAGATGACTTACTGCTTGCCTAAATGCAATGCAAACCTCTCTTGCCATTTGCTTCTCAGTTGGAGTAAGTAGCACAGGATACCTGACCTGCCACATGAAGTAACCATTCAAATGTGCTTCACATAAATTCCTCTCAAAGCCTAGGAAAAAGGAGAACCAAAAGACATCAGTTTATCGTAAATCAATGAAATAGGGCTCACAAACTGATCTCATTCTTGGCTCATTTTTCTAACCATCTTTAAAATGGTTGCCCTACTTTTACAAGCCTCACATTCTACTTGTGTGATCAACGGGGTCTCACGCAACTCTATCACTATCTTCATATATTACAATTACAAACCCAACCCAAGAGTTTAGAACAGTACGGATATAATAATAAACAGACATTAGCTCTTGATTTCAAAATGGCTTCGATAATTAGTAAGTTCGTAGTTAAGTTAGCTTGGCTCTTGCCAACACTCAAGTCCTGCTTCAAATGAAAAAGGAACCAGTCGCAGATAAGGAGTCAACAAAACAGCCATCATTTCGTCTGCTGGATAACACATGTAAACAAACAAATCCATCAATTTGAAGGTGCACTGATAACCAGCCAAGACGAAGGAGAAGTGGAGAACACAATTAAAGCTTGTTCAAGAAATCAGTAGATGAGAGTGAGTTCGAGAAATATGTAAGATATGAGTAGTGGTGGACATTGCAGGCCGAAGACCCCAAATAGATACAGTTGAAAACAAGAAAATAGGGGCTCCCTTTGGGTAATCTGGAGAGTTGTCAAAGTGGGTAGGTGGGGTTCAACGGCCAGAAATGGCGCGACATGGCGCTGATCAGGATAGGTGGGTTGTGGATTGGGTTGAGGAGTAGAGGAAACCAGTTAAATATTATTCGGCTGTGGGCTCCAAAAACTTAGTGCTTTTTGTCTTAACAGCATAGTCCGCCTTTCAGATGGGTCGATCCTTTCTAGTAGCGTAAGGCTTGAACCCGACCCATCTGAGCGCACTCCATCTTCTTGCTGGCTTTGGGAGAAGGCGTGGAGTCTCGAGGGGAGCAGAAGCCAACGTTGCTGTACTCAGGGGTGTAGATGAGCACCGAGCAGCAATTTCCCGATGATTAAGGGAACAGAAACATGGAGGCAGAAAGTTCCACTTCCAACGATGAAGAAGGTGAGAAAGATCATGCATGGCTCAAACATGCGCTGCCTTTATGCAATGTCAGTGTGTACCTTCTTCAACCTCACAAGATGGCGTATATATTTTGAGGATGCTGAGAGTGCTTTTTCCAGTTATATGGATGCACATTTGGGTGTTTTCAAGGACCGAGTGATGGATGAGCTCGAGGGGACCTTATCTGTTTCACTGGTTGCGATGGATGAATCAACAGGAAGGAGGGGGTTGGAAACTTCTTGTCAAATGGCCCACAACCCACCATATCTGGAGGAGCTTTAGCATTGTTTTCCAAATTTAGTTATTATTTTAGTCCATTATCTTGTGACCAAAAAAAAACTAAAATCTGATAATTTTTAAACCTATATTTTACATGACAAGGATTCAACTCGCAGAAACAGCCACTCTGGTTGCGGAAATTAGGTTGCGTAATCCAACCCTTCCCTCGTGCACTAGGTAGCCCTTTTCTTTATGTTTGCATGTCACCCTGCATATCCTGTTTTTCTAGGGCCAACTGTTGCATGTCTATTCATGCTTCTTAGCCCCAAATGAGTAATTCCTACAACTAAGCTCCTGACATTTCCAATACAGCCATGGCTTCTTAGGCTACAAGAGGGGCATAGAGTGTAAGGGTTGTCTGCTTGTCTCACATTGTGGAGTAGCCCACCCTTTTGCTTTATATAGAAAACGGCTACAGCCCCACGGCCACCTTGACCAGCCTCAGAGAGGGAGAAGGGTAGTGACCAACAAGTGCCATCATGGGGAATGATACCAAACACATGGAAACATCCCCAGATGCAATTATTGAGTTATCTTACCTAACCCTCCAGCTCCGATGACACCTACCCCAAGGTTTGATTCTAGAACGAGGAGGTAATCAAAGTACCTCAATATTGTCAGCACATAAGGGCCCTGCTAAGTGCTCCCCTACACCTCCTACATTAGTTCTCACCCACTAAGGAGTATGGGAAGAGAAGGCCATGTCTAGTCACCTCACTACCTTCAACATGCAGTGCAAGTTACTAGCACAAGTTAATTTCAGTACTTCATATAATGCAATATTGATCAGTACCTAAAAGCTACAGATGCAACTAACATCAAGAAATCACAAGTAACCAGAGTCGCATACCAGTTTAAGGTCAAGCCTGAACATGCTAAATTCTCCGCAAAAACTGGATAATGACTTCTGAAGCTCAGGACTTGATCTTAAAGTCGTTATATGGGTTTAAGTTACAATTACACTTAGTAGACTTGAGCCTCAATGTATCGAACCATGATAGCAACAGGCAATACCACAAGATTTCCAAACCAGAAGCAGATAAAATGTCGCTGTTATGAACCAAAAGTAGAGAGTTTTGAAAGAAGTGGCGAATGCTTTCAAGATTGTGCCGAATCTGCCAATATCCATCACATCTGAGGACAAAAGAATGAGGTAGAAGGATTTTAACGCGAAGATATAAGATTAAAAGAATGCTACCACGACGGTATTGCATGTGCCATCAGGAGAAAAAATGGTGAGGTACCTGTTTGACTTTATTATGACTGACCAGACACAAGACCGCAAAAATGTTCTCCTAGAAAATTGCGAGTACTTAACTCATTCTTGGCGATTTCACTACTACCAACTAAACACGTAAGAAACTAGGTTCCGTTGCCTTCAAAAAGTGTTCTAAATGTGCAACAGAAGCATGTTATGGAACCCATCTGAAAATGTCTCCTGGTTGTTACAGTTTCCTATTTCTCCCTACATTCGTGCACACAAAATGTCAACTTAAGATAACAAAACCCCTGGAATTAGAAAGAGGAGGGAAGAAGAGAGGATGAAGAAGTGTTTTTTCGGTCTGATAAGTATATATGCATATATACAAGTGTCTTCACACAAATTACTTACTTCTTTGCCATCAGTATTTCGCATGACAACCCCATCGACAACAGGAGATTTCCTTGCCTCAGCGTGTGCATACTCAGGGCCAACTGTATACACCTGTAAGAATTGAACAGACACTCAGGCAGTTATGTACCACAATTCATAGGAGAAAGTTCAGGGACAGAAGTGCAACAAGACAAAGACAGAACAGTAGCCTCAACTATAATAGTTCCCAACAATACCAATAAAACTAGTTAGACAATGACAACAACGAAACTCAGTTCTGCACTCCGTTGTGGACCAAAATGGTTTGGCAAAGCCAGTCCCATTATGGTGTAAGCTCTGTAGACCAATTTGATTTCCATTAAGATTTCTTTGAGTAATAGATAATGCCCCTTAAAGTCTGATAGACAATGTGACATGAACACAAATGAAGTTCATCCAATTTCCATGTCCAAGGACACAACTACATATTAATATTTTCTAATATTCTTCCTTCCACTTGGTTGGATAAAATGCAATTTTACAAGGTGGACAAGGCATTTCATGCCATTATGGGAGTTTTTCCAGTCATGTGGACAGCTTAAAATGTTAGACATGCTTGTTGTCCAACTACATCTGTCAGACACATATCCCATACCCTTGCGCAAGTGTCAAGTGTCTTTACCCATGACTTTACACATTAGGAAGAGTACCTGTAATGATCTTGGAGTAATGTCGCGAGTAACAACACATCTTTGCTTAAAATATAGAAACTTTATACATGTGCAAAAGGATGGAAACATGAATCTCCTAATTCATTCTTCCTGAAATTGCCTTCCATGTTTAAAGAGCATACTAATATCAGAAAAGGGCAAAAAGGTGGAGGACAGAAAAAAACAAAGAAAGGAAGAACGAAAATAAAGGTTAAAGGACTCTCAATCAGTACAGATTACTCGTTATGCAGTAAAAGAAGAAACACACATGACTCCCAAACTATTTTCTGACAAAAAAACATGGAAACTAGAAAAGTTTCACAAAGACTGTTTCTCTGCTCGTAAAGTTCACTATTTATCATCAAATTAGCCACACTTCCATCATACATCTAAAATGTCCAATGAAATCATCCCGCAATAGCTTCTCCCACGCAAATGAAAGGGGGAAGGACTAGCTATAGATCTTCAACAGTTAGTGAGAATCCCAGGGGGATCAATTTTTTGCCCTGTAAAAAATATTGAGCAGTTTCAATTGTTAATGCATGTAGTCCATCCAGTCAAGATTAGAGTTAATAGATGCTGCGATACGATGCCATGACTTTGTAGGATATTCCCATTGGCTGAAAGGCATCCAAAACAAATCATATGCCAGATTGATCATCATGCCATTCTGATTCTTGGTCAGATGTCATGTGTTAGTCCATCTACTGCGGACAACATATAATCTTAAGGTACTGAAAGCATCGACAAAGTCACAGTAGAAGTTGAAGGACTAGAACACTTTATGAATTGTTGTCCAAAAAACATTTTAACAGGAATACAAGATCTAACCCTTCCTCATGGCAAAGTGCAAAATAAGAATCCATTCAACAACATTACAAAAGCATAGGACCAGAAAACCTTGACATCTGTTCCTCCTGTTGGCATAAATTCCTCGTATATATAAGAGCCTTCACGCCTCACTCTTCTAACCTCCGGGTGAAACTCACTTGACCTATTACCAACCTGAATTTTCAAACAAATAAAAGCAATATGAATCTAGAATGCAAGGACAAGGATAATCACAAAAATCAAGAAGTTGAGATGGTTTCATGGTCAACACGGAAAGATAGTACTCCATTACTATCCACTACGGGATAAACATTCAGAAAGTTTTGAAGAACAAAAACAAACGAGTTGTAATCACAAAATGGAAGCAAGGAGGATATGTTTTGCAGAAAAAACAAGTTCAAATTTAAGTCTTGATTTCATAAACAAGTGCAAGCCGACAACTGAAATACAAAAGACAACCCCAAAAGGGAAAAAACAAAACTCAATCTATAACTGCTACAGGATAAACTAAAAAGCAAAAAAATAACAAAAAAGACAGCCTTACCAGTTACCATAACCTGCAAGAGCTCATTTACACTCATTTTTACGTCAATCAAATAGGTACAGAACTCATTTGCGCGTTATTTTCCCATTTCCGTTGTGGTATCTCGCTCCCTATTGTCAAGCTTCTTACTAGGGATACCTAGTCATCGTACAGAGGCATTCCTCCCCCAAGCTGTAGTAATATTACATGGAGGAAGAAGGCAAGGTATAGAAACCTTGATTTCCACTACCGACGCCAACCATGTAGAAATAATGTCAATAGACAATAATATCGTGGTATATATGCTTGCAAACAAGCCTAAGTAGCACAGACATGAGTAGATATGACAAGTCTACAGCAGACTGACAGACCAATCTTTAATGGGTTCGGACGCTATGTTATAATAAAAAAGAAGTTGATCTCAAGTAACCAAAATCTATAATAGCAAACAGGTTGAATTTGATTTAGAACGACTAAGCCAAACAACTGTCAATCATTTAATCGTTCAATAATATCCTTTGTATACAATACTTGCATATCAACCTTGTACCACTGATCGGAAACTGACATTATAAAATAAAGAAATCGTTAACTGTATCCCAGCAACATTTTTGCCTTTTCATAAGTTGTAACTCAGAAATCCAAGTTGCAATTATACCAAACCAAGAGTTCATATAAAATGCCCACCTTCCGAAACAATTCTTTCATGCCCCCACCTGCTGAACTAGGGTAATATATCATTATGCTGTGATCATCACCTTCACAAAAGCAAAAACTGAGATCGGTTACCAGTGTGCTTGCGACATAACGAAAATTGGCCAAAACTGAAACTTCTACCATAAAGCAAGCTACAAATTAACTCTTGACTCTAATGAATTTAGAAACACATAATTAACCTATTTTATAATACAAACACCAAAGAAGCACGGATATGGATACAAAACACGGACACAACACATAAAAGCCGACATGCAAATTTTTCCAAAAATTAGGACAAGAACAGGATGAGGGCACTGTATACATGTACCTCTTATAATCTAATGCAAAGATAAAAACCTCATTTTTGCCAAATTATGCTAAAGAACACATAACACTAACCCTATAAACATATGAATCTACAATCCCTTTGTAAGTAGCCAAGAACGAAGCATCCATGGCTATATCGATATGCATGAAGTAAGCATCCTTTGCTATGTCGCATAGTGTGTGTGTCAGGCATGTGAGACCCAAATATGTAAAGATGTGTCCGTGCTTCTTCAATAAGCACTCAAGACACTACAAGAAACTTCGATTATCTAACCACATGCACTCATGTGTTCCATAAATGGCATGAACAACCAAAGAATTCAACATTATGGTTCTGAAAAATTGTCGTATTGCTCTTGGAGGACACTCGTGTCTTACGATCCAGGTTTAAATGCACATGTATGCATTTCTTCCTTTTAAAAGCTTCCTTACCATAAAGAAAATAGTTTTATGCACTACATGAACATCAATTCATTGTTAGACACCAGAATATCACATCCAACAGGGATTGCATCAACTAAACAAAAAATTGATAACAGTTTGAACAGATGCAAGGAAAAAAAAGGCTTACCATGAACGGGTTTCTCCACAAAAGGCTTCCAGAAGCGATTCCCATAAACCTCAACAAAATCTTCTTCCTCAAAAAAATAATCCAGCTCTTGATATGGCACCTCTCTATTTACAAGGGCATATCTTGGTACAGGAATACCAAACATTTCAAGACGCTTTGTTTTTAAGAGGCAGAAGAGGAACATTACAAAAGGGACCATTAGTCAGACATATATACCAACATGGTAATAATTAAAAAGCTACCAACAGAGCAATTAAGAAGGGAACCAAACCAAACTAATAAGCTGCGTGTCCCAATCATTGGGGTCAGTTGCATGAATCCTATTTCTCCATTCTGCTCCATCAAGGGCAATACCATCAACTACTTTTAACAAATTCATATCCTTTTTTACCAGACCATCCCATGTCAATTTAAGCCTTCCCCTCCCCTAGCATTTCCATTAACAGTAGTACTATCGCTTTAGTGGAATAGAGAAAAAAGATTCATGTAGCCATGTCAATCAAGACTATGAACTTCATGACATAAAGTTTGCATGTAGTGCACATCTTTGGATAATAGAAACTTTTTATACTGGGGAAAACGAAAGTAAAACTCATTGTTTCGTCATGTTTTTTAGTATTTTGTTGAGTTTCCAGTATGTTTCAGCGGAAAGACTGAAATTCGGTTTCTCACATATAGTTTGTCTCAATCTCCTAGAAAATGGAAACATCTTGGCCGTTTCTATGAGTAAGCAACAAAACTTTGTTTCTTGGGATGCAACCACAAAATGACATTAATTAGCATTTAGCAGCAACATCCATAGGAGATGAATGAGCTCACTTTAAAAAGACCAAGCTCTCTTCTTTCCCTCCAAGAACATATAGATTCTTAGAAATCAAATGGGGGTCAAATGAACCCAATAACCTGTCCCTGTCTGTGGATGTCACCAATCAACAAGATCCTTCATTCAGAATTGATTTCACACAAAAAACTTCATGCTCTTGTTGACAACAACTGCTTTTGCATGGTCACCAATATAAGCAAAATTTTGTCTTTCTTAATGTCTCAAAAGTTTAATCAACTCAGCATCAAAGCAAAAGATTCGCATTGGGATGCTTCAAAAAGAAGTATAACTGAGAATCAAGAAGTCAAAGATTGCAATATCCATTCAACAATTGCCGATCAAAAAAATATATATCCATTCAACAATCAGCATATATTATCACAAATGATATTGCAATAAACGACAAACACCAATACAAAGAATGTGAACTATGAGAAGAATATGAGTGATCAAAAAGCATACCTCATATACCTTCCGTCTATCATGAAGAAGATGTTGTTGCTCCAATTCATTGACAAGAAAAGGCCTGAACACCAGAGCATGCACAACATTCCAATAACCGTTTATTCATCATTCATCTGGATAACTGCTAAAGTCCCCCTAAGTTGAATTCCTAAATCTCGTTTTTAGGTACACAACAAGCACTTACACGAATCTCGTTTTGGAGAACTACCCAAAGCCTACTTCTGTCTTTCGTGATATTTATACATGATTAAGTACGCATGTCATCGCGTGTAAAACTTCTACATTATTTAGTACACAAACAGGCACTTATCCAAGTAATCAGTTTCATATTACGTATCATGTGTATTTCTTTTATTACAGTTAAAGACTCCTTCACCCATTACGCAACAAAGAAACCTTAAAGGGTGTTACAACCACACAAGCGGGGTCTCTTACCTGCAAATGCATCTTGGACAGACACTTACTTCTCAACTCGTAAAGCATCTGAGTAGAAAAAATGAGGTAAAGACGGGGGAAGAAGAGAAAGAAACTTACTTCCTTAATGCAGCATAAGCCTCAGCCTTTTCAAGGGGATAACCAGAAGAGTAGAAGGCAATCAAGCAATCACATACCGGCCAGCTGAAAATAATTCAGATATTAAGGCAAATGAGGCATCTGGTATAGACACTTACACACTAACACGACTATTCAACTCTACAAAACAATAGACAAAACAAAGACCAGAAATCTACTCAGAAGCAGTTCATGAACATGATACTCTCAGTCTCAGCAGAATATTATTCTTAGGCAACATCACAAACAAATGCCAACCTGGTAATCTGTTCCAACAAATGAAAGGAATCACCAGAAAGGGCTCGCAACAATGTGTAGTTAGTGATCGTATGTGGAAACGTTGACAAACTAAATTCCAGTACTACATGACATTAGATAGGATTCAGTTAACTAGATCTTTTATGCTGTAGAGTAAGGAACCTAAGTAACCACATCAGTTACCCAAAATAAAATTCTTTAGCTTTGATCCATGTGCCATCTCGCCGAGGAAGACATAACAACACATTTCCAGTTCAAAAGTACCAGGACCATTCACTTTCTTACTTTCTTTGGAGTTCCTATTTTTCCTTAATACCTATGTATTGACACCAACTGTGCGCTAATAAGATGTAATCTAGGTGGTGGGGATGATAAACTATCCACATTTCAATTTAGAAAAACCACTGTCATTCGTATTTCACATGCAAAAAGTGATGTCAATGGACCACTCGCAATCACCAGTTCTTTGTGTTCAACATTTGAATATTCTGCTTCATCAGAAAGGAGATCCTTATATTTTAGACTAAGACAGATAGTTTATGGCACAGCCTATGAAGGGCATCAAAGAATTAGCAAGTAAATCGTAATATCCTGCAGACTGTGGCAGAGAAGCAATAGGAAATTTGTTTCTAGGAAAGTTCTCACAGTTAAAGCACGACCCTAAAAGTCCAAAGTTTGCCAGTGCATGTGATAAATATTTCATTCTTACAGTCAAAGTAAAACAAGCTTATGAAGCATTGAGATCTCACCAAGATTCTACCAAGTCGCAGACACAACAACTTTGAAAGGAGCGGGATTGCATCTTTAATTAGATGTCGGAAGGCTATGTCAAAACTATCAAGCTTCTTGGAGGGGCCAAAATGCTAAATTCTTTGGAACATACCAGGATTAATGTGGGACAAAATAGAATTTTCTGAACTTTGAGGGGGTCGAAGTCCAGTCCACCACCCTGGGCTGCCACTGACTCTGCCAAAAACTTTCTAAAAGCAACCATTTGCTTTCTGACGTTCCAATATTCTCAGTCAAATTTTCCTCTTCGGGAAATAATTATTTCTCTTAGGGAAATAATTATTTCTCTTATTTTGACTTAACTAATAGATCGGTTTATGGCTTCGTGCCTATGAATTATTTCCTTGTCAAGGGAAAAATATATACCCCATAAATGATTCATGCCAACAAAAGTTCCCAGGCAATACATATCTACAACTCCTCCAAACTATGTAAAAAATTGAAACTCAGAAATAATTTTACTAGTCAAATGTAAATTTCTATAGCCATATTGTTCATTAATCAGGACACTATTCAGAAAGGGGAGGGGAAGTAATGAGAGAGCATGCATCACTAAAGATTCACAGAGGGGCCTTAGGTCTAGCAAGACAGGAAATAATTCAGTTATTTCCTTGTCAAAACCAATATTATATGGAAAGGGAAAAAACGC
>JABCMJ010023525.1:0-14736 GCA_014822125.1 Arbutus unedo | reverse complement strand
CACCATTCAAAGCTGTGACATTAGTCTAACGATCGAAACAAAGACACTTCACCGACGTATGTTCCCCTCCAATCCATTTTCTTCTCATCGGCTTTCGTGCATCCAGCGAATCCCTTCCCCAACTCTCTTTCTCTCTCTCTCTGTGCGCAACTATGGAATCGATGCCTGTAAATTGGGAAGCTCTGGACGCTCTAGTAATTGATTTCGCCAAATCTGAGAACCTAATCGAAGACTCAGTAGTTTCCTCTTCTTCGTATCCATCATCTTCACCTTCATCTTGCTCTTACCATTCCCGATTGCTTATTCGTCAGATTAGGCGGTTGGTGGAGGTCGGGGACATTGACGCCGCCCTGGGTCTCCTCAGAGCCCATGCACCTTCAGTCCTCGACGATCACCGACTCCTCTTCCGGTTACAGAAGCAGGTAAGAAGAAAGAGTATGAAACTCAGAGTTGTAAGTTTATTTTTTTGTTTTTGGTATTCGGCCATCGTTTATAATGAACTCACACTTGACTAGGAAGCTTTTAATCTGAATTGGATAACTTGAGTGGTAAACAAAGAAATGATGTGTTTTTCTCCAATTTTTATTTTATTGTGCCTATTGAATTGGTCTGTTATGTTTTCGATCAATTGTTTGGGAAGAAATTTATTGAGCTGCTGCGGAGAGGAACTGCTGAGGATCGTGAGTCTGCAATCAACTGCCTGCGGACAGCAGTGGCCCCTTGTGCCATGGATGCCTATCCGGTATGCTAAACAACTTTTTTCCCCATTTCTTGACTTCCTTTCATTACATTTCATTTTCTTCTTAGGATGCTAATTCTATGACGAGGGGTTCACCAACATTATGTTATGTCTGTGATACCGGAAACTAAAACCTAGCGGATTAAGTTTCAGAACGCACGTTCCTAAACATTGTACACCTTTGTTCCAAATGGGGAGTTTAGCGATTCAAGAATTTCCAAAGTTTTTCTGTTGTTAATTTAGTTACCAGTTTTCTTAGAAGCTAAGAAGCACATACGGATACGGATACGGATACGGATACGTACACTCGAATATGGACACGGGCACGGGCACGAGACATGAAAATTCTAAGTAAATGGAGACAAGGACACGGCAGGAGACCCGATAAAAAATATGTCCATATATTTAGTTGTTATTTGTCTAAACATTCTATTTTGAAACATAAAAACTATCAGAATCTTGATAATCGTTACTTTTATTTTTGAAATATTGTGATATAAATGAGGGTTTTATTTGGTTGGAATTTCTTTATTTGTATTTCTTTCCTTGTATTTTTTGAATACATAATTTGACCCTGATGGAAGCTTTTAATACTATAAATTGATATGTATCATGTTTTCCTCCCGTGTCTAAGTTGAGTTACAAGTGTCCCTGTCATGTTTCCGATGTGTCCCTGACATATTCCCCGTGTTCCCCCTTCTTAAAATTCACTAAATTAAGTGGACACGCTAGTCCCCTTGTGTCTAACGGGGATATGGCAAGTTGGTAGGTGTGTCAGTGCTCCATAGCTTAGAAGAAAAAACTTTTAAATTCAATGTAATAAACTCAAAATATTGAAAGCTGTGGGCCTCTCTACCTTGACATAATGCACAAAAATTGGTCGTAATGATCCTGGAATGGGTGTTACTCGAATAATTGGGAAAATGATTTGTTGAATGTTGTCGCTTGAAACAAATACATTATTGTGATGTGTAAAATAGCCTAATCCTATTTTACAAGAAATTAGGACAAGGAGTGTACGAAGTTCCTGTTCTTTGTTCCTTATACTGGAAGGATCCGTGCTCCATATAATTATGCCTCTACAGTATTATGAGTTAGGGTTTACTATGAAGTTAGCTCTAAGAAATGCTTCCTAATACAAAATATAGGACTTGAGAATTTGACCATGATATCAGCGTTTTTTTAGCATTTTGGTATTACTATGAGGGTAGACTTGTGGGCCTCTATACGTGCTGTCTCCTACCATCAATTTGAAACTTATTTGGCAGCGTAGTTAGTACCCAGTGCCCTTGTGGTTGCCCCTTCTTGGCAAGAGGGATATCCTTGTGCCGGTTATGTTCAATATTAGAGTTCAGAAGTAATGAAATTCTTTGGAGCAGAAAATGTGAAGTCTTGATATGGCACTTTTTCCCCTTATCCTGTTACTTTTGGACCAACTCTTTTGTGCCTGTCAATGAACAACTAGATAGCCCATAATTAATTTAATGCATATCTGTCCATTTGTTCTGATTCGGTTTTTACATTGTGGTTGTTTTAAGGAAGCATACGAGGAATTTAAGCACATTCTTCTTGCCTTTATCTTTGACAAAGATGACCAAACCTCTCCAGTCACGAATGAGGTAGGCTAAAATTTATGTATTTATCCCTTTTCAATGAAACATGTAAGCTTATCCTAGTTGTTTGTCATTGGTAGCACGTATAATCAGATCTCTCCACTTGCAAATTTTTGAGGCTCTTAAGGTTATGACTATGATATTTTTTGCTTTAATATTCTATTTTTTTTTCCTTTTCTGTTTGGTCTACTTGCTTATTGATTTGCACTTGATGTTAATCAATGATATGTTTGAAAATGTAAATATCTACAACTGTCACCGTGCTTTTCTTCGAAACAAGAAACATCTGATGTACTAGCTTTTGTGCAGCTTCATTTTTATTTTTTTGCTGCTTCTCAGCTGTGCTTATCCACGCACAATTACTCATAAATTGTGATAGATAATAATACAAGTGCTGTGTTGTTTTTATATGTTTGACATTGGAGGGTTTACCATCCATCTATTATTTCGTGATAGAAGTGCCTGACATCTAGTGTTTGTTAGTTTCGTATCGATATAATTGAATTAAAAAAAAATGAAAACAAACCAACATTATAGTTAAGCAAGTGAAATGAAGAGACGCTAATGTTGATTTATGACCTATTAAGGGTTTTTAGGATCTTTTTGATGCATTGGGGTCATTATTTTCCTTGGCTTATTTTCCAGGTGTTTTCCTATAGTTTGCCCAATGTTTAGGGCTATGAAACTTGTGAAGTCACAATTTAGTATTATGCCTAAAACCATGGATATGGACCCGACACGACACCACACAGAAGAAGTCATGATCCTGACTACTGAGACAGATTTTCCCGAAATTAGGAGCACAAATATCAGTGACGCGCTGAATTCTGGAATAAATTTATTCTTGGTACGGAATATAAATTAATTTGTGAAAAATAATTAGTGTGTCCATCAAATTAGAGATAAGAAAACACAAACAAAACTAGCATTATGGAGATGTAGCTTTAATTATAAAAAAGTAAGGAAATAAGTGTTCAAGAACTAAGACTCCACCACAATTTTTTCCTGAGTCACATTGAGTCTTGGCTTACACGTGTTCGGAGCATGTCCGAGCCTGTTTATGTCCCATATATGCCCGAATCAGTGAGCCAGTAGGCGTGCTGGTGCTTCTTAGGCATTATAGCAGGTTTTAAAGTGATTGCGGAATCATAGGATAATAAATGTTGTGGATGCATTGAAATAAGGCAAGATTGATAGGCAAGATAAGGGAGCAACAAAGGAATGGCTATGATAGGGTTGTATTTTTGTAGTTGGAAGCTTCTCAAGGAAACACCTCTTCTCAAGGTTGTGCAAATATCTTAACTGTACTTGGTTTTTGTATTTTTGTTTCCATAAAGGAAGTTCAGAAAAGTGGAAATTGTTTTGAGCAATTTTTTGGAAGTGGGGATATACAATTATTTTATGGTGGGACTTTATTTGCCTTAATCACACTTTTGGCATATTGTCTTACTGGTGTGGTGTTGACCTGTGAGAAAATGACACAGTAATGTTTTGTGAGACAAACCGCATTGACATTACAGTGTACATTTGATCTTACGTGTTTTGCCCTTGTTCGACATTTAATGAGGTCACTGTGCTTTAGGGGGCAAAGTGTTGGATGACAAGTGTACGAGTGCAATCAGTTTAGTTTAAGCAAAAAATGGAAGTTGTAGAATTCAAGGGAACTATTGGGAAGAAAATGGACAGGCGGAAACTGGGTGTGGACTTAAGTTAGGTGACAACTAATGGTAGATGAAGATACCTGGTATAACATGATGTTGTGATGGTAGGATATGGAATTCACTCAGATACTTGATGGAACCAAGATGTTTTGTGGTATGTGGTTTCTGAAGAAGGCATGTTTTAACATAGATGGGAATGATTATGAGCTTAAATACGGTCACGTCCATCCGCCAAAATGGTACACTATGCTCGTAAGAGCATGTACCAATATCATAGCCTCTTCTTTCACCGCGTCCATCTGCCAAAATAAATGGTGTCGGATCAGGACCTTATCCCACTGCAGTGTTGTACGGTTGCTAACTCCTCTTTTGTTAGCTCTTTCTAGCTCCCTTGCTGTGTGCCAAGATGAAGAGAAATCGAATCTGTCTAGATGATTCTTAGGTCTCTGAGTACAACCTTTGATATTTACTGGACCACATGTAAGTTACATCCTCCTTCCTCTTTGACACTATCAACTGGCAAAAAAGGGAATTCCATCTGTTTCCTTTAGCCATGGAGCCCGTACCTTCTGCCTCCAACTAATTTCCCCGTCATCTCTCTATGCAACTCGACTCTCCTAGTGCCAACCGGCCTCACTGTATTTCATATCCAACTCCTTAATAATGCCATAGCCAAATTCTTCTTTTAATATTTGTGAGAAATTTCAGAACCAGGATTCCAAATAAGCCAATTAACATTCTACCGAGTCCCCACCTTTTATGAAAATTTTCTTCTGTTGCCTCATATATCATTCTTGGTTTCTTCCATTTCTGTTTGTAATATTTTTGCCTTCTGATTTTCCTCAATTTGAAAAATAACTTTGCTCTTTTAGCTGTTCACTTGGTGGTTTAATTAGGCTTGACACTTATAGTAACTTCTTTCTGGTATATATTCAATCGTTGGACTTGTTTTAGTGTTCTTGTTGGATGTTTAATATGCTTAACATTGATTATTTCAGTGGTCTGAAAGGAGAAGGTTTGACATTGCTGGGTCGATATCCTCTGTTTTAAGAGCTCATTTGCATGCATATGATCCAGTCATTTCGATGACATTGAAATATTTGATAAGGTGATTCATTAATTTCTCATCCCTCCACCTGCAGTGAGTATTCTTTCTCTCTGTCGCTCTCGGTCATATTTGTTCTGGCTGTTCTTTGATCTTCTCCCTGTGATATGCAGCATACACAAAGGATTTTGCTTACGTCAAGGAATTTCATCACCCATTTCAGATCTCACCGAGAGGTTGCTCCTTGAGGAGCGTGATCCTGCTGCAACACCCCTGGAGAGTTTGTACGAGGCACCTCCATTTGATGAGGTTAGTATTTTATGAAATTTTATTTGCCCTATGGTGTCACTAGGAAGGAAAGCAGAATGCTGTAGACGTATGAGGATCCATTTGGGCACACTTTGGTGTTTCATTACATTTTAAGTCATTGGCTCCTTGGTTGTTCATCTATCTAAATTTCTACCCAAGTTCATAGTTGCAACTTGCGTCTTTTGATTTCAGGTGGACATACAAGCCCTTGCACATGCTGTTGAGCTAACAAGACAAGCGGCCGTTGATAGCCTCAGAGTTGCCAAGGGGGATTTATTCCAAGCATTTCAGGTTACTCCTTAATGAAATCTTCTGATCTTATAGCCTTTATATAATCATTATTTAAAAGGTCATCACTTTCCTGGGTAGAACATGGCCTGAGATTTTTCTATAAATGACTTCATTATGCTTATAAGAGGCCATTGGAAGCATCTAGTAATTAGTCGACCGCAAAAGTCTTCCAAATTGGCATATGCCGTATTCCGTGGATGGTCAGGGAAGTTGGCAAACTTAATATAGGGAAGAATGGGTTACTATTTTTTCGCCTGTAAAATGACAGGGCTTTATCATTTCTTTTAGGTACTCATGACATCACTGAGTAGGATGCACTATTTCTTTTTTTGGTGAATGAGTAGGTATTATAGAATGGTATAATGTGGTACACGACATATCAAATAGGGCTTACCCCTCCATCCATGAATCAATTAAACCAGGGAATAAGTTAAGGGGCTAATGGTGCTAAAAAATAAAGTGAGGAAAAGGCCAATTGTCAATGAGCCGAAGGTTAATAGTGTTAGGCGTTAGCTTTGTAGTTGCTTTGGTCCAAACATAATTTATATCGATTCAGCAGCAAGTTAGGAGGCCCTTGAATGCCTTTAAAACTCCTGTTGTCTCTCTCCTACCAAACGTAGTAGGATATAGCAGCCCAAACGAACTTCCTGATCCTGATGTGGGTTTGTTTACTGCACAACAAGCCAAACTTACTGATTCAGCAGCAAGTTAGGTTACGCCATCCTATTTTTCATATATTAAATAATAAATAGCTTGTTGTCTAAAGCTTGAGGGTAGATTTGCTTCAATCAGTAGCTGAATGCAATAACATGTGAGATATCAAGAGCCGGCCTTCTAGCCTGTGGAAACTGGCTTTGTTGATGATCTTGAAATCTATGAGCTCTGCTAAGTTCAACTTCAACAAATGTTCTTGAATGGATGCTAAGAGTTGAGTGAGCAAGGTTGGTGCCTTCTGTTTCTGGATATAGATCTGTTTTGATGTGGGCGAGTCCTCAGGGTAGCTCTTCTGGAACTTAGATGAACAAATGTAATTGAGTGAGAGGGAACAACGAGTTCTATTCCCCAAGAGCAGGTTTAACGAGTTTATTCTCCTGTAGCTCTAGATATTGCTATGTCAGATTTTAGTGTTCAAGTGAGGAGAAGGAAGCCCCTTTTCTGCTCATCTTGTAATTTCTCAAAACTTTCAAAGTCATGTGCCATTTAATGGCATATCCATATCTGCTGTGAAGCTCCAGTTCTTGGGTTTACTATATATTTTGGTCATTGTCCTAAATCATTAACCCTCGTGGCATTTTTCATTTCAAAGAGAGCGTATAACTAGCTCTTTTGATGCAAATATTACTTAATTGCTGTATCCACTCATGTAGTGGCATTCAAACTTGTCATACAGGGACGCATAATAATTCGTAGTGGCCTGCCATCATTTTTGACTCGAATGGTATCAGGAGTCATATGATCGTGCACTTTTAAACATGGATTGCAAATCGTAGGTATGCATAACAATCAGGTTTTATGTCAGCAATTCTTTGTTGTTGAGATTGCTGTTCGAACTAAATTCCACAATCTGCCACTTTAGTATGGAAAATTTAACCGTACAGAAATAAATCATCTAAGATCTCAAGAGATGAGAGTATGCCAGTATGGACAATTTTTTTTTTTTTTTGGGGGGGGGAGGGGGGGGGGGTTGTCGAGTACAACATTGAAAATTTGAAGACAGATTATGTCCTAATGGACAAATTGGAGTTCCATATATTATATGCGCAAAGATGATGTCCCACAACATGGTTCTGATGATTATTTTCCTGTGAGAAATATCTTTTGTAGTAAACCTCTGCAGCAGCTTTTTAGTGAGCTTGTAATCCAGGATTGTAATTTAGTTTAGCTAATCAATAGCTAAAGGACAGTTACAGGTGCCTATGGTTCTAGCTTATCAATACAAAAACAATGGCATTTTCTTAAAGGTTTCGAATACTTTTTTCCCTGTATAGATACACCTATGTTTGTGTTTATAGCTGTAGTTTTTGCTTCCTTTTCATTCAAATGTTTAGTTGTCATCTGGCAAATGCAGTGCTGGGTTTTTCACTAAAATATTAAATATGGGCTGAGCAGCTGGAACTGATAGACTTATTGTACTTCTATGTCACAGAATGAATTATGCCGGATGAGATTGGACGTTTCGGTGCTTGATGAGCTTGTTCGTGAGTACTGTGTGTACAGGGGTATTGTTGACTCTGGTCTTGCATCCCATCCTGGTGAATGCTTAAGCTTTAGGATCTTTGAAATTCTGGTTTTTCTTTTTGTTTTTATTTGATATTTCAACCATTATGTTTTGATTTCTATAGCACCAAGAATGCAAAATTTACCTGGCCCTTGTAAAGTTAATCAACCAGAGCTTGAATATGGTTCATCAAGAAACAGTTCTTTTGAAGTTGAGTCTGCAACCAGCAAACATTCAGATGGTGAAACTTCCATTTGTAATGCTCACATGGATGGTTCTCCTGAAATTAGTAGTGATGTGAGCATGCAATGTACGGATACTGAAGAGCGATACCCTTGTGAGACGAGGAGCAATCATGAAGACTGCAGCACCAGTGATACCAATCAGCTTGTTATTTCAAGGGTGTTGCAAAAAAATAGAAGTCGTGGACTTGGTGAAGGGAACAAGCGAAAGCGCTGGAGAGAGAGAGAAGAGATGCTTGATCTCACTCCTGAAGTGCTCAGCGGAAGCAGCAACCAGGAGCTTAGAACGGCCACACTCCCCAGCACCGTGTTGTTGAAGGAACAGCAGGTATCTTGTCGCATTCTTTTTTCTTTTCTTATTATTTCGTTCAAGTGTTCGAATGGATTGGTGTTTAAAAGTTTTTGTTCTCATAGGTTTCTGGGTCCCCTACTGCACTGGATCTGAATAGCAATCAGGAGGACAAGAATGAGATTGTGCTGGCTGTGAAGGAACTAGCTAGCAGAGGAATGGCTGCGGAGGTTGTGGAAGAAGTAAATGCCATGGACCCAAACTTTTTCACACAAAATCCACTTTTGCTATTCAAATTTAAGCAGGTAAGTGACTTTATATTACAATGGCAGTGACCAAAAAAAAAGAAAAGTGGAACAGGTTCTTTCTGGAAATTTGGAACAAAATATTCAGATTTAGACTTCCTGCCGGCACAGGTTGAATTTTTGAAGCTGGTCAGCTCCGGTGATCATTCTAGAGCACTAAGGGTTGCCTGCGCTCATTTAGGTCCTTTGGCAGCTAATGATAAGGCTTTGCTGAAGCCCTTGAAGGAGACTATGCTGGCTTTGTTGAGACCTAATAAAGATGCAGTTGGGGGAGGCTTGCCCTTGAATGCCCTTGCAACTTCTCTCCAGGTATGAGTCTTATGACCTGTCCTGCTGTATTCAGATTAATGTTAAGAGGAAATGTGGTATTCATGTCTCTGGAATACCATATAGAAAAATACTCTTTTCTAATCTTGGTTTCTTGCTTTTACCTCAGGTATCTAATTTTTCTATTAGTAGGTTATGGTCATTTTTTTGTCTTTGCAACAAGTTGGAAGGCCGCTTGGAACAGAATAGAAGTGCCATCAATGAAATTGGAGCTGCAACCTCCTTGTAGTCAAGTGGCCCTTTTTGTTAGATTGGGTTGGGGGAATGTGGGACTGGTCTTATATACCTAACAGATATCAACAAGTAGTCTGGATGCTTATATATCTTGAGATTGTGGATCCTAACTTTCTGGACACCATATTCCTCTTGACTTCTAATTCAGGAGCATATTTCAAGTCCATCTTTTTGTCATTTGGAAGGACTAGCATATTTTAGGCGCAACTCTTTCGCTCTCTTTGAGCTGTCTGTTCATCTTTGTGCATGTGGGCTAACACAAAGCGAAACATATCTAGTATTGAAAACCTTGATAGTGAATATTGATGTTTGGACACACCCATCAAAGTTGTTAGACACTAATTCCTCTGTTGAAGGACACTTGGAGACGACAAAGTATTTCATGGTTTATCATATCCTTTTTCTTTTCTTAGGGGTATAAATCGGTATTTACGTGGCTCCACGGAGAATTTCATGCAGTGTAGAGTTTTATGCGCTATTGTGTTGTAAATTCAACTTATGAAGTGTGCTTGAAGGTGGATGTCCAACCTCTAGTCAGACACTACCGTTAGACCAAGTGTCGAGCGTCCAACATGAGTACTTAATACATTTAGAAGAACTAATTTAACATTAGTAGATCGATAGTTACAGATTGCGATTCCGCTTTGAAGTTCAAATATGGGAGTTGAGGGGGGTTTTGGAGAGGTGAGACAGTGGGAGTTAGTGGGAAGTCTGGAAGCCAAATTTTGAAACATGAAAAACAGTAGGGAATTGATTGGGTATGGTGGAATAATGGCATATGTCCACCTGGAGAATGTCCAACGATCTTGAAGAATAAGGTTTTTGCGGTCTATATTCAGGTGTCTTAAAGATGGTTCGTTGAAAGTTTAAAAGCCTAGTATGTATCTCTGGGTTTTCGGGCTGGATCAACTGGGAAGTTTTGAAGGATATGGGCTTCAGAACACTCAAGTGAATAGTGGGTTAGCACTGATGGGGTTATGCAGACCCTTCAGCCCTTAGTCGCACAAAGCGGGAGTGAGAGTGGAGTGGAAGCTAAAGTTGGAGCGGGGAATATAGAAGCTCCCAAGGTTGGGACTGTGATAGGGATCCACCATATGTGTAAGAAATGGGCTAGTGTTACAATTTGTGGTTTTCTTTTCAAGATATGATGACTTGGTTTAGATAAATTCCTGTTTTTCTCTACAAGGATCATACAAAAGTTCCCATATTTGTAAGGGGCGTGCTCCCATCTCGATGGGAGCAGGCTTCTGTGAAGCTCCTTAGTTGGGAGCATGGGAGGGTGCCACTTCAAAACCTCCCTGCTACCAAGCTTCAGCTTGTTAATTGACTGGTTAGTTAGGGATAAGGCTGCGTTGAGATTTTATGGGTTGAGCAAGTGGAGCGCCCAATATGGTTTTAATGGGCTCATAAAAAGAAAGGATAGATGGATGAATGAAGAGATAGAAAGCTTGTATTATTACTAAGATCTCTTTAGGTTAAATAGGGTTTACAAGAGTAGTGTAATGGAAACAAATAATGACAAAAAAGGAAGCAAATAAAGACAATGAGCAAAGGAATATCAAATCATGCCCTATTCTAACATTCCATATTCCAACACTCCCCCTCAAGTTGGTGCACGAATATTTGAAACGACCAGTTTGGATAATAGCTCTGCAAACGTGGTCTTGCTAACACCTTTAATAAGAATGTCAGCCAGCTGTTGTGACGAAGGGACAAACGTAGTGCAAAGCGATAGTGATTGCTGATTTATTGTCACAATATAATCACACTGGGATGGAAACAAAAAGACATAAGTCAGTCATCAACTTCTTGAGCCATAGCAACTCACAGACACCAAGAGCCATAGCTCGATACTCAAACTCTGCACTAGCGGGAGACATCTTGCTTCTTACTCCTCTAAGTATCTAGATTTTCACATATTTTCGTACAGTAACCAGACGTAGACTTTCTGTAACTAATAGAGCATAATTAGTATTAGTACATGCCTCAATACGAAGGTGCCCATGATTTGCAAACATAATACCCCTACTCGGACATCCCTTGAGATATCGAAGAATACGGTATACAGTTGCAAGATGAGGGGTGCGGGGCAAATGCATGAACTGAGTGACAACACTTACTGAATAGTGAATAGGCAATGTCAGGACGCGTCATAGACAAATAAATCAATTTCCTAACCAAGCGTTGATACTGTCTAATACCATCTAAACACTCCCCCTCACAATCTCCCAGCCGGTGATTTTGCTCTATTGGGGTATCAGCAGGACGACAAGCTAGCTGACCTGCCCTGGTAAAAAGATCAAGAACATACTTGGCCTGCGAGATAAATATACCAGTAGAAGAACGTGCAACCTCAATACCCGAAAAATACCAGAGGACTAAGATCCTTGGTCTCAAACTGACGGCCCAAGTATGCCTTCATAGCAGTAATGCCCGCAAGGTCATCACCAGTGAGGATGATATCGTCAACATAGACACTAAGAGCTAGAGTTTTGCTCTGAGTATGACGTTAGAAAAGGGTATGATTAGCCAAACTCTGACGGAAGCCCACTTGGCGCATAACAGTAACAAAGCGTTCAGACCATGCTCGCGGGGTTGTTTTAGGCCATAGGGAGAATGACGAAGACGACAAACTTTCCCAGAATTGCTTGGAGAGAGAAAACTATATAAACTTCTTCCTTCAAATCACCATTAAGAAAAACTTCTTTTACATCCAACTGAAAAGAGGCCATAAATGAATAGCAGTAATAGAAAATAGGACCCGGATAGTAGTCATCTTCACAACATGAGCAAAGGTTTTCGTATAATCCACGCCATAAGTCTGAGCATAGCCTTTGGTGACCAGACGGGCCTTATATCGAGCAATAGAGCCATCAGGATGGTGTTTGATGACAAAAACCTAGTGACAACGAACAGCCTACGCCCAGGAGGAAGATGAACCATTTTTCAAGTTTGAGTCTTGCCAAGCGCCTGTAATTCCTCAGTCATAGATAAACGCCACTCCGAATGAGTTTGAGCCTCTGCCACAGTGGTAGGAAGAAAAACTGAGGAGACAGAAGCCAGAAAACTCTGATAGGAGAAGAAAAGAGCAGCATTAGATATATAATTAGAGATAGGTAAGTACAACTGTGCTTATCCTTGCGATGAGCGATGGGAAGATCATCCGGATGGATTGGAGGAGGCGGATCAAGTGGCGAGACAACAGGGCAGTCGGGGATGAGAGGAGCTGTATCATGTGGCCGACGAGAATAAACTTGCACAATAGGAGGTCGAGTAGGGGCAAGGGGTGCAAAGGAAGGGAGGACAGGAGCAGGTGAGGGATCAGCGGTAGGTAATGACACGGGAAGTGGAAGAGGATTCTCATCAGATACGGGAAATGATAACCACTCAGTGGGAGAACTACCTTCACTTGAATAATAAGGAAGGTGCTCAAAAAAGGTGATATCACGGGAAGTAAAACGTTTCTGGGTAGGCGGATGGTACCAGCTGTAGCTTTTCTTAGTAGAGGAATAACCCAAGAAAATACACTTTACTGCTTTGGAAGTCAATTTACTCCTAAAAGGCCCAACTAGCCAAACAAAACACGTACAGCTGAATACTCGAGGAGGAAGAGGAAACAGTGAGGCATCAAGATAGAGAATAGAGTAGGGTGTGGCAAACTGAAGAACCCTAGAAGGTGTCTGATTAATAAGATAGACGGCTGTCAAAATAGCATCCGCCCAAAAAGAGTGGAACATTCATTCCAAGGCACGTAGCACGGGCTAACTCTAAAATATGACGGATTTTTTTTCAGACACACCGTTCTGCTGAGTAGTCTGAAGATTGGACAACTGATGGATAATCCTCCGTTCCACTCACAATGAAGAAACCTGCTTATTAGTGTACTCAGTACCATGATCAGAGCGGAATATCTTGATCGGCTGATTAAATTGAGTGTGAATCATGGCAAGAAATTGCTTATAAATCCCAAAGTCTTCACTCTTATGTTTCATGAGATAGACCCACATGACACGACTATAACTATCAATAAAAAGCACAAAATAACAAAAGCCAAGAGTAGAAGAAATAGGGAAGGGCCCCAAATATCAGAATGTATTAAATTCAAATGGAGCAGTAGTTCTAGGACTCAAACTAACAGGATAAGATGACCGGACATGTTTAGCCAACTGACAAGTTTCACAAGTGAACTCAGATAGTGGCAAATTATTAAACAAAGTGAGAAATAATTGTTTTAAATAAGGAAAAGAAACATGGCCCAATCTAAGATACTTTTGCATAATCAAAACTTTATTCAAGGGATCACTACGTAAATGGAAGGTGGAGGGAGAAACAGAGATGGAGGGAACATCCAATAGATACAGCTCATTCATTTCATGCCCATGTCCAATCTTCTGTCACGTCACTAGATCTTGAAACACGCAATGAGTAGGAAAAGAAGTCACAGAACAGTAGGAATGTTTAATAACAAAACTAATAGAAACAAGGTTAGTAGTCAATTTAGAAACATGTAAGGTATCATGAAGAGAGAGAGAGGGAGTAATAGAGACATGACCGTGATCAGAAATAGAGGAAAAAGAACCATCGGCAAGGAGGACCTTTCGATGGTCAGAATCAATAGTATAACAACAAAACAAAGACGGAAGACTTGTCATATTATCAGTGGCACCCGAATCGATGATCCAGGGAGAGGAGGTAGCAATAACACTATTTGTAGAGGCAGTAATACCTAAAGCAATGAAAGTAGAAACAGGCTGAGATGAAGCCTCCATCTGACTAAATGAGTGACGGAACTTGTCAAGATTAGCTTGAGATAAAGTCACCAGCGTCGGGGTAGGAAGAACAGTAGGTGGCTGATTAGAAGCGGACATATGAGTAGAGGGCCGCTGTTAGTAGGACGACAATGAAGAGCATAACACTGAGCTTTAATATGTTCGAGCTCCCCACAATGATGGCACCGTGGGCGTGGCTTGCCGAATGAGGCAGAACTAGAAGATGACTGCAAGGGAGCAGCACGGGTTGTCATAGATGAATGATCTCTAGGTGGAGGAGGAAGGATGGTCGAGGCGGACCGACGGCTCTTATCAGAAAGCACATAAGAGTAAGCATTCTGAAGGGACAGAAAATGATCCATACCGAACAGGTGAACTCTAGCATACTCAAACTCGTCACGAAGGCTTGCCAAGAACTAAAACACCCACGATTTATCCTAAATAGAAGCGGAGAGAGTAGCATCCGCAGAATCCTTTCACTCATGAAAGGACGAATAAAGGTCAACTCCTCCCAGTGAACACGAATTTGTGAAATATATGCTGTAACCGATAAATCACCCTATGATAAACGAGAAATTTCTCGCTCTAAGTTAAAGATACAAACATTATTCTGCCGTTGAAAATAAATCGCTCGGGCAGACTCCTAAAGAGTGGTAGCACTCTTGGAGAACATGAATCCGACGGCAATGGAAGG
>JABCMJ010023514.1:0-26487 GCA_014822125.1 Arbutus unedo | reverse complement strand
TCTCTCTAAATTTGGCAGTACATGAGAAGGGAAAAAAAATGGCCACCTCTCTCTCTCTCTCTGTGTGGAAAAAGGGAAAATGGCCGTGAAAATGAAAAGGGCATCAAAAGGTTTTGTTTTTTTTATAGCCTAGGATGAATCACATAAATGCCTAGAAATTCTAAAAGTCACCCATGAACAGTTTTGGATGTGAAACATCAAGGGTCATGAGTTACTAAAGCTTATTCAAATTAAATAAATAAATTCAATATGGATAAATTTTGTTTTAATTAAAAATGAACCAAAAGAAATTTTAATAACTGATTAAAAATATATATATGTTGGAAAAAAAAATCGGGTCGTTACACGGGACACAACATTTTAAATGGGTTGTTACAAAGAGTTTAACTTCTAAAACTAAGGCTAAACATCGTTTACGATGATTTGTATACCTACAACTTTTGTTTAGCTGCTGATTTTTTTTAAAATTGTAACATAAATGCTAAATCTAAACTTTAAATTTTATGTCATCGTATAACTGTCAAAAATGTGATTTTCATAATAAAACTGGAATTTTAAGTGCATGAATTGATATTCCATGTAACTTTTTTTTATTTGTTGAAATATAAATTTAATTAATATAATGAATTCTTTGTGGTTGAAATTGTGAATTAGTTGCTGGATTTGGCTGAATTAGCTATTAAAACTGTGAATTAAATCCCTCTAATAGATTGACCCCGTAATAATTGATGACACCTGAGAGATTTTGAACACAAGATATTATGAGAGAGTAAATTTTGAAGTCTCGAGTGTTAATTACTAGGTTTTTTTCCTTCATTTTATATATACTGTATTAGGATACATAATGCGTATCGTAAAATATATTAACAAGAGTAGTAATACCCAGTGTAGAATTCAAAATTTAATGCATATATTAAATCTCTTTGATGGTATTAAATTTGAAGTCTTGTAATATTGTGAAGTAACAAAACAAATTAGGCGTCGTGTATCGTATATCACATCATGAATCGTATGGACATAACAAAAATATTTGCTTGAGCGTAACAAAATCGGTTTCACCTCTTTATGTACCTAATCATATTTGTACCACAATAATTAATACGAGTTAATTTTACCCCTAAACTTATCAAATTGTATACTATGTATGGTGAATCGTAAGATTTTGACAGTACTATAACTTCATATGTAGTATTGTTTATTATTGAACTCCCAAATTGAATGTACTAATCATATTCTACAATGGATGTGGTTATTTTATTGGCTTGGAGTTAGTTTGTTATGTATGGTAATATAATTATGACACCACTATGTTAATATATAATCTTGCCAAATATATCATCAAATCTATAGTCTAATAGACTCTATGATATTTGTTGAAGAGTTTTTCTTGAGACAGTTCGTGCCAAATTTGTTGAATAACTTAGAAGTGAAGTTTGAGGGCTTGAAAGCACATATTTTGTATTTGCCACATGACCCGCCTCTACGTTTTTAAATAGTGTAGTTGTTATCTTCTTTTATTGAGTCGCATTATAGTTTTGGGCTGACCTTTCTAATGTACCAATTTTAAAGGTTTCTGACATTTTCTTGCTAAACCATTATTGCGCCATTATTTTTCTTCTTTTTCTGTTTCGGCTTTTAGTATTGCTTCATTTGGGCTTATTGCCAAATTGGGTGTGGAATATAAGCTTTTTTGAACTTAGAACCATACACTATCATGGGAATTCATTATTCTTAACAATGAAGTTGATTCCCGACACCTCTTATTTCTTTTTTGATAATGATTTTTTATTTTTAAAGGGCCCGAATCACTAAAAGTTGAGGAAAAGAAAGTTGAACTTCTGATCGACGTGAATTTTTGATGGCTCCAAGAGATTTAACATTCTCTGAATAAAGTACTTTTAAATCAAGAATTTCATAAATAACTCGGTGAGTGTTTTGCATATGTTTTAATAAGTTTTCTTAATTAAAGGGCCTAATGTGCAATATCAGTTTGTTAATTCATTAAGAAAAAAAAGAAAGAGTGTAGAAATCAATAACTTGTCTCCTCTTTGTTTTTTATAGGAGAATAAAGGCCCCTTTACTTAAATTATTTAGTATTAACGTCCATTTTAAAGTTATTTTTTTTCAATTTTTATCAAGTTTATGTTAATTTTTTAAAATTAATTAACAATTTTTTTATAAAAAGTTAAAAAATATGAGCATTTTTTTTTAATAAAAAGTCACTACTGATATTTTGTTTGAAATAGATAATTTTTCATTAGTTCTCATTATTTTTGGTGTAGTTCGATTCATTTTATATTGACTCTTTTAATTTTGCTCAATATTTTTATATTTTTCTTATTCCTATAGTTAAGACGAACGAGGAAAAACAATTTTTTGATACAAAATTATAAAAAATTGAATTATACTAATTAATTTTTGCAAAAAATAATTTATTTCAAAACTCAGCTTAACTATTAGTATTAGCTTGAAATAATTGTTCTTTTGGATAAAGTTTTTTTAAGAGGATAAAATTGTACATTTTTCTTTTAAAAAAGTAAATTGCACTAACCTCCCACATTTTTTTTATAAATATATTGACATTTTATGTAGTTTGAGTAATTATTTTGGTCTTGTTTATGTTTAAAATTATTACGCAGTTATTTTTCTTATCGTTTTAAATCAATCAAATGCCATTAGTCAAACTATTAAAATTTCAACTTTAAGATTTTTTCTAGCAAAACGCACTATGATATAATATTTCCACGTCCAAAATAGTCTATATTAGGTTTTTGAGATTTTTTTGAAATCAAAATTTGAACAAGTTTTAAAATTATTTCGAGACTTTAGATTTTTTAGAAAAATTTTAAAATTCAACACAGGCAAAATTAGACTTGATAAAAATTATGTTGCTATTTTTTTGGTCAAATAAAATTGAAATTTTAATAGTTCAAGTAATTGCATTTGGCTGATTTTAGAGGTAAGATAGAAACTGCATAGGGAGTAATAATTTTAAAAATGAGAAAAGTTAGAATAATTTTGCAAAATACAGAGAAATAAGTGCATTTTCAAAACGTCAAGGAAGGTTAGTGTAATTTACCCTAAAAATGACTGAGTCATAGCTAAAGATGAAAAATTAATTTAAATGCATTTTTTTTTCAAAAAAAAGTTGTGGTGGTCAAAGAAAGAGCCGAGGGCTTCATCGGGTTCACCACCACCGCTCGCTCCCACTCCCTCCTCACTCTCTCTACTCTCTCTCTCTCTCTACCCTCTTTCCCTCTCTAAACTCAGTTCTCTCTATCCAGAAGAGGAGGAAGAAGGAGGAGGAGGAGGTTTTTCCAATAGTCTCTGGTTTGCGAAGCGATCTCCGATTCGTGTGAAGATGAGTTTCGATCCGGTCCCGTCGAGTCAAGCCCATGGCAATATAGACGAGCAGATTTCTCAGCTTATGCAGTGCAAGCCTCTATCCGAGCAAGAGGTTTTGTTTTTCATTTCTTCACTCGGTTATCGACTGTATGTCTAGTAAAATTCTTGGATCTTTACGGCACTGTATGAATATACATGGATCAAAATTGAATTGTGAGCTTTCGGGTGGAAAAGTTTCGCATATTTGTTATTTGTGGCGCTGATCTGAACGTTTTCGTGATTTCTCGGGGTTTTTTTTTCTGGAGATGGTTCATTAGTCGTGTCTTGGGAGATCCTGATGTTTTTGCTGAGATTCATGTGGCTATTGTCAGATCCACTGTGGAATTTGTGATTCAAATAACTGGGAAAGCGTGCTTAGTAAATTTTGCCTTCTTATATTGAACTTTGTTGCTGTCGTTGTAGGGGCACGCCCCCTGTTATGTGGGTGACATAGTGCGTAGTTTTTATGAACGTGTGTTGTCAATTCGATATATTAGATCATCACCAGCCTTATCTCTATTTTTCACTTTCCTCACTTGTGATGAACTGTAGAGTATACTTAAGCTTGAGTAACCTTACAGAGTTGTAAATTTGAAAAGTGCAAAGCAGGCCTGAAAAATCTCAGTGAAGAAAGGAGTCTTGCATTATTTTTGAGTTGTAAAATGAGTGACCCATTTCAGTTGCGATCAATTTTACATTACTCTTTTAAGAAATTATTTGTCTGAAACAAAAACAATCAAGTTTTTTATATCTTCCATGGTTCCAATTGTTAGAGGAAATGGTTTTGGTATGCGAAACATCTTGTTGATGTTCTCTAAAAAATCGGTTCTTCTCCAATTAACTCCATGACAAGCTATGAAGTACGAACGCTCTTAGGAGGTTGCCGTATTGGTGTTGGACACCCGGGGACGCCTGGACACCCGGGGACACATCTGTTAGATTTTAATATTTTTCAAGGGGGAATACGCTTGGGACACAGTGGGGTGGCTTTTGTAAATTTTAGTAGTGTTTGGGAAAGTAGATATTTACAATTTAAAAAGTATTGGACCAAAGGTGCAATATAAAATATTTGTTAATGTATATAGACATACACCATCGGTTCACTAATGCATCGATAGAAGGTTAAACAAAAATATTTAGTGGTTAGTAGTTATGCACAATTGAAAATATTATCTAAAAAAATGCTAGAGATGCCATGTCCTGTGTCCGTGTTTGCATCTGCATCCGTGCCTGTGCTGCACAGATGACAAGTTTCTAAAGAGTTAAACAAAGAAGTGCTAAATAAATTATGTAAACTGCAATCCAAAATCCTATTATGGCCTAAACATGGTTAACTGCAATGTTCAATTTGTCTTCATATTGTATATTCCGGTTGCAATGTTCAATGTCTCTTCATATTGTTTATTGATAGAGCATGTTGGAAACATGGAGCTCACTTGTTTCCTGGCTATTACAATTCACTTGTTTCTTAATTGTGCAACTTCAGCTAGAGGAGATGAAATGCCTTTTTTCTTAATGTGTGGATTTGTTACTGAAATTTAATATGTAACTGTATTAATTGGAATGTTCTTTTCTTGGTCACCACAGGGTAATTACAAAATACCTTTGCTAGATTACTGTGGTAGCTTTTTTCTTGGGTTATGTTAAGTGCTGGTGGTTCCTTGCAGTATAGGCAAACATGTTAGAAGTGAGAAATTATTTTTCCCCTTAAGTCAATTCTCAATATAAGGGAAACGTGGCAGCTGGCCCGGAGCAAACTTTTCAGTCTTTACCTTCTTCTAGAGGCTGTTTGCAAATACACTGAATGGTCTAGTGATATCAGAACCTTGTTCCAGTGTGTGTTTTGTTCTCCACTGCTAATCACAATGATCATTTACCTCTACGGTGACACTGCTACCATTCTTTGAAGTTTTTATTATATTCTTCTTCCCAGATACAATCGTTTCCTTCTTTAGAGGCTTAGATTAATTTTTTTAGCCGCTTTTTCCAAGTATCAACCTATAGAAGAAGCATGGAATTCTGCTATATAACATATGTAAGCCTTTTGGCTTGGGGATTGAGAGTATATCTGGTTTCGTTTCTTCTTTCTTAGACCTTATTGCTGTAAACTATCAAAATCTGGTAATAAAAGATCAAAATTGCTGCTATCCTTTTTAGTTATGCATAGGGCATGTTTGGCAGCTACAAGGTTGTTATGTTCAAGTGCTACCACTGTTATTAATAGAAATAATGGCTTGAGTGCCTTTTGGTTTGATGAATTAATAACCTTTTATTTTAGAAGGAGCTTCATACCTGAAGCTCACATCTTGATCAAAGGTTCATTATTTGACTCTTGCCCTCGACTCATTCTTTGCCTCAACGTTTTTTTTTTAGGAAGTAATGTTATTGGTATACAAGTCACTTTTGTTTCGGAGTAAGAGTTGTTGATTGCCATCTTCTCTCTTGTTCAGGTTAGGGGGCTGTGTGAGAAGGCTAAGGAAATTCTGATGGAAGAAAGCAATGTTCAGGTACGTGTTTGTCCATCAGTAGGTGCAACAGATACTGAGCTGTTCCTTTTCATGGTACAACCTGTAATTGCTCCCACAGAACAAATTGTCTCTTTCAATTTTATAGATGGATTTTTATTAAAAATAGCTTTATTGTGTTCATATATTTTTGGCTTAGTTCTATTTTTGAATTCCTGAATTAGCTTTCTAAGCAGGGTCGATGATTCTTCAAGGTAGTTTCCTATATTGGGGATTATACAATGGTGATAATTTTGTAATGAGGGTACCACTGATACTGAAAACTTGTTGAAGAATAATCGCTAATATTAAATGTGTTATAGTAAGTTTGGTTCCCTAGTAGCTGCAATTGGATTTTTTCTCTTTTCACAGTAGCTTGATTTGAACGAAAGCAAGGGTTTGATTGGTAACTGTATTGGTTTTCTTGTAATAATTAACTTGACGGACATTCCTCTCCTTCCCCCAACCCCAAGCCCATCGAAAATGGGACAAAAACAAAAGAAAGAACTTTAATTTAAAGGCTAATGATATTTGTCAATGTCCTAAAAGAGTGCAACTTTCTGTTTATTAGGTTTTGAGACGGACGTTTTGGGGGGTCCACACCCTTTTATTAGCTATTAGATAAATTTAATGGGCAGTGAAATTTAAAATCGGGATTGCTAATTTTATCACTGGATTAGTAGCTCTGATGAAGCTTCAAGGTGGTATAGGAGTTTCGACTATTGATTGTTCCTTTAAAAAAGACTTATTCTTTTGCTTGTTCACCATGCGAAAAGTCTAATACTACCTATCTACCTAGGGATTACAACTCTCACTCAATAGAGAAACTGCAACATTCCTTTGGATAGTTAACTGAATATCCCACCATAATTTGGTTCTTAGTCTTCTGAATTGTGGATTTAAGGCAGACTTAACTCTTGCATTCAGGTATTTCTTCGATCTTCCATTTAGTCTCTTTTTTGTTTGGGGTGGGGGGGGAATGCGGGGAAAGGTTAGTGGGGTTTGCTTTGGTGTCTCTATCTGCATTGTGGTGGTTTGTAATATTTGAGTTCACATCGGTTCTCACCGTGTGCACATTCTAATCAGTTTTTTTTCTTCTACTTTTTGTTCTTTGTGCAGCCTGTCAAAAGCCCTGTAACAATCTGTGGTGATATTCATGGGCAGTTCCATGATCTTGCCGAGCTTTTTCGAATTGGAGGGAAGGTATTCTTCTATTTCAAGCACTCTGTTGCTGTGAATGTTTTAACAAAAATGTTTTCGGTAAATGCATCAGTCTTTGAGTGGCTTAATTAGGCTGATCACGTAATGTGAGGGTGGAAATTTAGAAAAATGGTGCGAGTTCCATCTCGATTGTGTAACTCAAATCGATGCACATTGGGCCCAAGATTCTTAAGGATGTGAGGTGAGGAAATTCTGTAATGATCAAAAGTAAATTATTTACCTTTCGAAGTTGTGCGTGTTTGTGGCTGTGTCAGTCCAATTTTGGGGACTATCGCCTCTTGACTTTTTGTTGCCACATTGGATGCTTTGTGTCTCTTTCAACATAACCAACCTTTAACCTTTAACCTTGTATAGTTATCGTATGTTTTTATGTAGTCATTGAAAAATTGTCAAGTTTATGTTTTTGAGGTGATAATGTCCATATAATTGCTTTCACTATCATGGATTCATAGATATTAAACCGTGCCTGTATTATTGATTTTAGTAGTAAGATGGTTAATCATTTACCGTAACCTTGTTTCTGATTAATTTATGCTTCTTGATGAACTAGAGTTGCTAATTTTAGTGAGGTTGCTTGAGTTTTAAAGAAACTGAGTAAGAAGAGAATGGTACTGGGGTCCGGGGAAGAGTTGATAAACTGTACATGTGAAACTTATTTATAAACACGCTTCAGTGTGATCGCATAAATACGTGATCAAGTTTTTTTGTTTAACGTTATGTTTCTAGTGAATTTATAAGTCCGTTCACATGTTCGTATATGACTATATGCATCGGGTTGTTCATCTCAGTGTATTTATGCTTTTGTATCTGTTGTTGAAATCTCCATTAGAAATTCATTTATTTCTGCCTTTTTTGTGATTGGTAGTGTCCAGATACAAACTATTTGTTTATGGGAGATTATGTTGATCGTGGCTATTATTCAGTTGAAACTGTTACGGTAAGTACATATATATTCCTTTCCTGAGCATCGTGATTCTTGAGGATAGCAATTTTGATGTTTCTGTTTCTCAGCATGAGTTACCCAGGGAAACTAACTTACATTGAATATGCATTCTGTTGTTTGACGTGTTGCAACTGTTGTCTGATATTGACCAATTCATGTGTTCAGCTTCTAGTGGGCCTGAAAGTGCGCTATCCCCAACGAATTACAATTTTAAGAGGAAATCACGAGAGCCGGCAGGTATAGCGCGCTGCTGTATCTGACTGTTATGGACCTTATGGTTGTCTTTATTGTTTTTATAACCTTGATGTGTTCCTATGAGTAACATTAATACGAGTAGAAGGAGCTGCATGATAGCTATTGTGGCCTATATCCTCAAGACAATATACTTCGATTAAATGATCGTCTTGCTTTTTCGACATTTACAATTTTACTTTTGCCCTTTAAGCTCATTTATGGTTTGTGAATTCCGTGTTAGGCATTGGATGGTTTTTGAATGGTGGTTTCTGTTTGGGCTTGCAGATTACTCAAGTTTATGGGTTTTATGACGAATGCTTACGAAAGTGAGTCCCTTGCGCCCTTTGCAATAGGAGGTTAAGTTTCAACTTCAATGGACTGATGATGTCATGTAGTTTGATCCTGAAACTGGCGCATGCCAGTAAACCTTGATTCTCTGTGCATAGTTTTAGCCTCCCGTTGCATTATGAATGTCTTCTTTTGTTTCTTATACTTGTTTTTATTCGGTCTTACATTCATCCTTTCTTTAAAGGCTGTTCTGAAGTTTGTTAAGTGATGAATTTAGGAATCCTAAATAGAGGCCCTATGAATTGGAAGTTGCTGATTTGCTATCTTATTCTTAAAGAACAGTTGTGGAGGGATGTGCAGTTTTTTGTATAGCTCGGAGTCAAGGGAGTGCGATCACTCTCTTGCACAATTCTTAGAGATTGCGCAGCATTTTGTTGCGGATGGAGGTGTATATTACCTTTTTGTCTGCTGGTTTTCTTTTCTTTTCTTTTTGTAATACGGGTTCGTATTCCCTCATGTGCTCCTTTGAGTTAGTTTTATTTACTTATCAAAGACCATAAAGAAGTTATCTGTACAAGCAAGAATACCAACCCTATCGCAGGAATCAAAGGGAAAGGTATAAAAAAAATCCACGATTCTTTTGTTGTGAGAAATCCTGACTCCTTTCTCTATTTGCTTAGCATAGCTCAGCGTCGTCCTTCAATTGTTGTATCTAGGGAATCTGATCTAATGTCCATGATGGCTGCCCCCCCCCCCCTGGTGCTCCGCCTTGAATGAGCAAGGCCACTTTCGAGTGCCTCACCTCCCAAAAAGGAATTGTGTGCTTCACCTCTTAGAGAGCGGCAGGGTATCTCACCTTCCAATGAATGACCTTGCAGTGAGGGTGGGCACCTTTCCTCTGAATTAGGAGGTGGCACCTCCCCTTTCTTTGAATAGGCAAACTTGCCTCCAGGAGTGTCTTCTCCTATAGGCCTTGCCTACCTCGTAGATAGTCATTTCATATGGTTGTAGGGAGACCTGCTGCCAAACAAGATGTCTGACTTCTCAGAGCACATACTCGTATCATATGTACCACCTGACTGCTCTGTGATACGACTCCACAAGCTCGGCAAGCTTATGTCTGGCCCTGGGACTTGCAGAAGAAATTCCATCACATCCAATATGCTCAGCCAATGAGGAGGGGCCACTTGTCTTGACCCCTCCTCCACTCACTCCTCTTGTGTAAAGGAAGGTTTAGTCTAAAGTTGTTTATGACCCGTTCGCATAGTCGAGTATAGGTTTATGCCTTAGCATCCAGGCTCTCTTGTTTTGTTTTGTGCAGGTTATTTTTTGTTCCCCATGTAATTACTTGTTAAAAAATGTTTGCAGTTCTTGTATGTTTTCATATAATCAACCCCTGGTCTTCCCTTTCTGGCTATTTTGTAGAAGCATAATATTTTCGTAATGTTAAATATACCCTTTCCTGTCATGGGAGTGTATGTGAGGTTAGCTGACTTGGATGGATGATTTGAAATTGTCTCAATATTCCCAGCAATATAGTAGGATATGTGATTACTGCAGATAAGTAACTCAAATTGTTAGTTAAGCCTGAATGATAGCTTTCTAGTATGAAATCTATCAGTTTATTGTGATTTACGATACCTCCTCTTTTTGGTACTCAGTTGCACAACATTTGGGTTGCTATCTCCTTCTTTTAGTTCACATGGAAACATTTGGAATGCTATCTCCTCCTTTTAGTTCACATGGAAGTGTTTTGTTTACAACAATCTTGCTTTTGTTGACAGATATGGTAATGCAAACGTGTGGAAGGTCTTTACAGATTTGTTTGACTATTTTCCTCTGACAGCATTGGTTAGTCTGTTTTTAATTATATGAATGTATGTCATAATTCCAGCACCTTGGTTACATCTCTCCAAGAATTGTTAACTCGTGTCTGATGCTGCCATGGCATTTCTCTCTATTGATGCATTTTTTGTCCCGATTATTTGTCAAGATGTTATTTCTGTCCAAAAACATATGTTTCTTATTCTCTTTCATGCAACACAAAGAAGGCAGCAAAAAACAAATGGTGCGGACTTCTTTTTATTGTAGTCCGTTGTATTCTTTAAAGATTTGCATTTTTTTGAAACAATTGTAGTCTGGTTTTCTAACGTAATTCTAAGATTGGTTGTGGTCTCAGGCTTCCAAAAGTTTGACAATTTTACTACCTGCATTTGATTAGCTTAAGTTTCTATTTTTGCTTGCTTTCCTTGAGAGTTCTCCTCGCAACCCCACTTGTTGTCACAGACTATGTTTACTTTTGTACTATGGTGTCATACATTGTATGCCAATCCCTCATTTACGGAAATGGCATGTAAACCAAGCGTTGTGATCAGTTTTCATCCAATTCCGGTATTATTTCCCCCATTTTTATTTCCGGAAGGTTTAGATCCATGAAACTTAAGATTTGTTGATTCTTGCTTTTAGTGTTCCCTGTTTATGTAATATTTTCATTGACTTCTATGATGAGAAATGAAACAGTTTTCTAATTTTAGGTTGAATCTGAAATATTTTGTCTACATGGTGGACTGTCCCCATCCATTGAAACCCTTGATAACATACGCAACTTTGACCGTGTTCAAGAAGTTCCTCATGAGGGGCCCATGTGTGATCTTTTGTGGTCCGACCCTGATGATCGTTGTGGTTGGGGTATTTCACCGAGGGGGGCTGGCTATACTTTTGGTCAAGTATGTTGCTCTTGTTTCCGTTTGAATTTCCTCTCTGAAAAACTTAGAGACAAGCGGTGCTTGTGTTCTAATTTCTTGTATTGTGCTTACAGGACATATCTGAGCAGTTTAACCACACTAATAACTTAAAGCTAATTGCTAGAGCTCACCAACTGGTCATGGAGGGATTTAACTGGGGGCATGTAAGTAATTGCCCGACGTTGGAGAGTTGTTTGGTGTCATTTTGTACGAGGGTGAGGTATGTTGACTGATTTTGCATGTCTTGTTACAGGAGCAAAAGGTTGTTACCATATTTAGTGCACCTAATTATTGTTATCGCTGCGGCAACATGGCATCCATCCTGGAAGTCGATGACTGCAAAGGCCACACTTTTATTCAGGTCTCTCTCTCTCTCTCTCTCTCTCACAAGTGCATGCTCGCATATTTGACAGGCTATTAGGATAAGGTATAAGGATATCCAGCTATCATGCAAATTTCTTGCCAATTTTTTTGTTGGGTATATGATATGTCACTTGCAACTATGTTCCATAGACTCGGGTAGGAGTGTATGGTGTGTGCGCTTATATAGAGGTCGGGCCAATCAACCCTCTTATTCATGAGTATATATGACGCATTGTTTAATACCATTATACAAGCAGTGTCCAATGGGAGCATCAAACATATCTGACATGCTTATCCAAAGTCAAGCGTCCCCAACGGTGCGGCATCTCGCTTTTCATGAATGCGTCTCCCCCTCTGTTTATGTGTGTTTGACCCTTCTGTGACCCTGCTTGCTTTTGACTCCCTATAAGCCATTTTACGACCTGACTTTTTCGGAGGGTCGGCGGGACATGGGAGCCTCAACTCATGCATCGGATTACCAAAATCACCTACGCTAACCCACTTCCTTCTATTCTAAAGGCGAGCAGCCCTTAAACAAAAAGGCCCTAAGAGGGCTCTCCTTTATATATTATATGTTCATATTACATTAGCCCTAAAGATGCTAGCCCCGAAAGCCGAACTCAACAACTTGTTAGGAGTAGGTTTTGGCTTGTTCCTTTCTTAGGGATTTTTCTGGATCACCTAGTAAGAGCAAAAATGACACAACAACAACATGATTAACAAGTTAGTCCGATAGTACAAAGCATAAACAAAGCATAAACAAAGCAAAAACATTAGTTGCCTGTAATGCAGCGTTAAACTGCAGCGCTAAGTTTAACGTCTTCAGGCGGATGTTAGCCATTCGTGTAGCAAAGATGGAACAAGAAAATGTGCTAGTCGGGTGCTTGACTAATTTAGTGGAGTTCATGTAATATAGCTTGCAACTAACTTTATTGCGTTTGCCATTGGCCTTTGCAGTTTGAGCCGGCCCCTAGGAGGGGAGAGCCGGATGTTACCCGGAGAACACCAGATTACTTCCTATAATATCCCAGTCTCATCCAACTACTTGCTTATTCAAATGGCAAAGCATCTGGCTGATGGTTTCTCTGTTGGGTGGCTATATTCCAAATTTTCGAGTTAGATGATTTTTCCGATGATAACGGTGGCGGTGACAGAAACAATGACGATTCGCAGATAAAGCTTCCTTTAGTTCAGTTATTTTTCCTGAAATTTTTAGCAGTGAAGAGGCTGCAGAGTCGACTGGCACAGCTGCACATGTACACCATTTCATGCAATTATGCAAACAATGCAGTATACTCTTGCTTTTTCTTATTGTTTGTTTCTTTTCATTAATATTTTTGTTCCTTTCTTGTAGAAGGATGATGGTCCTCTGGGGTGAGGGTCTGTAGATGGAAGGAGTGTTTTTTTTCTTCTTTTTTGTTGTGTAGATGAAAGGAGTATTTTCTTCTTCTTCTTTTGTTCTTTATTTCCTCTTGTTCCCCTGGGTGGTTTTAGGATTTTTGGCATATTTCTATCAATTTTTTTTTCTTCTAATTGGTGCTGTGATTTACATTAGTTCAGAGTATCTGGATGTTTTTCTTTTCCAAGGTGAGCTCAAGTAGTTTTCTGTAACAGAACCTGTTTACAGAACAAAGTCCATTTTGAATGAAATTTTAACGGGTAAATCGCGAATAAATATAGCAGCTTGGTTCACTTGATCGAGTGACGGGGAAAGGCTAGGTTAGCCAAGGATGGCCATTGACAAATCTGTCTCAACTAGCAATTATCCAGCTGGATGAGAAGAAAAGTTTCTTATCGATGAGCCTCTTGCTTGAAAGAAGCAATAACGATGAATTCGCCAGAGAAATATTCTAGTACCTAAATAGAAGAACTATGTCAGGGCAATTTTAATCTGTTGTTGCGACTACGACAAGTTTTTTTTCTCCTCACAATCATGGGAAAGTTGTGTAGAGTTATGGAAAGATTATAACTTCCCCTAATCTTACAGATCTTTATCAGTAGCAATCAGAATAGTTTTGGGGTGACAATGTACTGGATAGGAGAAAGTGAGACCTGCCTTATGATTGGAGCAACATAAACCCTAATTTTTTTTTTTGGCAGTATGTTCTGGCAAAATTTTAGATTGATCCCAAGAACTAATATATATTTTGAATGTAGATAAACTTTGAAAATCTTCAGGCTATTTTTTGCATCTTGATTTGGTGGAGGGAAAAAATAAAATTAGCGAAGATGATAATTGATTAATGGATGCACGTGATCAATTATTTTTTTCTCTGATCATAATTTGAGCGGTTTTGTAGTTTCTTCCTTAATAACGAATTCTTCTAACTTGACATAGAGAGTGGTATTCTCTATCCTATCAAATAAAGTAGAGGGAGAGAACTAAAAGAGAGCAAAAAATTTACAAGTCTAATGGGAAAAGAACGACGGACACGTTTATTCTCTTCTTATAGCAATGGACATCGGGAATGATACTAAGGAAAGTTGATCCGAATAATCTCAACAGTAGTTCTATGAACATTCTTTGTGGGATTGAATTTTTTATAATGAAAAAAAGCCATAAAGCGTGAACCAGGACCAGCTTACATGTAGGATTTGAAAAGGAATTATTCAAACAGCCACTAATACAGTATAATACTGAACAACAACTACAGCTAAGCGTTTGTAGTCCAACGGTCAGGATAATTGCCTTCCAAGCAATAGACCCGGGTTCGACTCCCGGCAAACGCATTTTACAATTTTTTTGGCTGTTGACGTTTTTCAGAAGTTGTCTCCTGACCGTTTGCTAGTAATGTAACGTGCCTTCCCATAAAATAAGATGAACAAAGTATTTCTTTCGTCGACCACCGCAGTTACTACTAGTCAAAAAACATCTTTTGTGTCTCGGGTATTTTCCAGTTTTAACTTTTAAGAAAAGGAGAGTGATGAAATAAATTATTGTTGTCACTGAAACAGTACATTTTTTAGTTACATTATAATACCTGCAAAATTGGTTGGGAGAACTTTTTATGTACCGTCTTTAATCGACTAAATAGTAACAACTACAATAACTTAAAATAGGGCGTTTGTAGTCCAACGGTCAGGATAATTGCCTTCCAAGCAATAGACCCGGGTTCGACTCCCGGCAAACGCATTTTAAAATTTTGGCGTTTATCTTTTTTAAAGAGTTATAACATATTTGGGTCTTACATTGTCATGCTAAATGTTTCAGGTTTAGGTTAAAAGAGTAACATCGGTTGGTTATTGTAACTTTATTAACTACTAATATGCTAATGCTATTACGGTGCCAAAAAAGAGAGAAAATTCTCCAAATTGAAACCGAGATAGAGTTATGCTATGCAGACAGAAAAGTCTAGTGTTTTCAGCGAGTAATTATTGTACCCTTTTAGAGTACAATGACACGAATTTAAATAGAGGAAAATTTTTTAGATGAAATAAAGATGATACACATATTGTGTTGCAGTAATTCATTGATCAAGAGTATCACACCGAAACTAGGCCGATAAAAAAAACAAACACAGAAGCCAATATAGGTATGTAAAACCAAAGGGTTGGTTTCAGATTTTTCGTCATTTAAATGTACCTCTCAAGCAAAAGCAACTCTCTTCCAGACATGAAAACCAGACTATTTCAATATTCACAGCTGCCTCAATATATATACACGTTTACACTATATGTATATATGCTCACACAAATACATACATGTTAAATGCAGAAGAAAGTGAACTAGACAGAGGAAGTAGTATGGTGTTTGTAGCAATTTCTGTCACCATTATGCCACAAAAGTACACACTTTGCCACTATTTACTTGTTCTTGTCAAGTAACACATCCACCCCACTGCCAAAAAAAAAACACGAGCAATGCTGGTGCATGTTCACACAGAGACTGCACGGGGCAGCCCCTGGAGAGCTTGAGGAGCATGTTCCTGCAGAAGTACAATTGGATTCTCACCCAGAGGAGCAAGCCTCTTAGTTTGATTAAGGGTGAAAGAAGATTGGAACGAGGAGCTATTCAGTTGTGCATTGACCTCGCATACATTTTGAGCTCAAGCGCCAATAGCACATTTGAAAGCAGAGCTATTTGACCGTACCGAACTGGCTCACAGGCTCCCGTCCCGATTTACTCCTAGGGGTTATGAAAACCTTGTCCGTACTAATTTAGCTAACACTGTGAATCCGCTTAGCCGCAGTATCTGCCATTGAAGACGGCAAGACAGCTAAAGAGAAGTTTCAATTCCACGCAACAGATAGATTTTTCATATCACAAATGCCTCCAAATTTTCCAAGAAAGTATCCTGTTAATGAGATTGTGTATAAAGAGAAACAAGAAACACCTTCGGGCAGTTCTCCAAGTTTCAAAAAAAAAAATGAAGAAGAAAGAAAAAAAAAATAAAAAGGCATACAATTTTAGGATATGCTGATTAGGTATGTATATATACACATATACACACAAAATAGATCTGAAAACTGAAAGAAAGTACTATTACTTGTTCTCCTCTAGTCCCATTGGCATGGTTTTGAATGCAGCCAAAACCACAGCAACTTTACATGACAGAAATCCCAGCATTCCAAACAGGAGTTCTTTTGGTGTTAAGTCGAAAACACCATCTCCTGTGCCATATTTAACTGCAATAACTGAAAATATAAGAGCTACTACTACCGGACCCTTAAATCTTCCGAATAGTTGATCAAATTTCCCTTTCTCATCTGTTGATTTTGATGCAGGAGCTGGTAATCCATCAACAGACCTTTGAAGCAAAAACAGATACAAAAATCCAATAACCCCACCAGTTAAGAATCCAAAAGCAGCACTTTCACCAGCTGAGAAGGATGTGATTGATGAGCCAGATAATATAAGCAAAGCATCGTAAAATAATAAAGAGAACTTCAAATCTGCATACTCTCTCATGCTTTCTTCCTTCGATGTTCCATCACTTGCAACTGAATTAGGTTCCGAGAGGTACTTATTAGACAAGGTTAAGTAGTCACCGGAAAACTCTTTAACTAGGCAGGGTCTAAGTTCTACCATGGAAACGTCACTTCCCTCACCCAGCAAGGTATCCTCGATCTCAAAGTTGTATTCGTTACCAATATACTGGGCTTCTTTTCTGCCATTTTCCTCCTTTGTAGATTGATAAAGACAAGTTGTGATTAGGCTAATGCCACCTAGTCTCCATTGACCTGACAAGGTGAAGGAAAAAAGTGAGTGATTAAAAATCCATACCGAACATAACTGTTTAAGTTGAACTTATACCTCTTGATTAGGTCTATCTATGTCAAGCTAAGTGTTTGAAATAGGAGCTGGTTGTTCAAACCATAATGTCACAAAAAATGAGATCTGACTAATAGGCCTGCGAAAGCAGCCTCCGGGCTTTGCCTGCCCTTTATAATAAAGAATTCTGGCTGAGTGATTTGGAAAGAGCTTATAAGTTTTACATATTAACCTGTTGTATTTATATATACTTTTCTACAGTTGACATTACTCTATTTCATTCTCTCTCCTCAAGTTCTTGATCTCTCTCCTCAAGTTCGTAACTTCTCTTTTGTTTTGTTGCCATTTATTGTTTTGAGCGTCCGAGTTGGAAGCACTTCTCCCGGAACGTGGTTCAAATGCAAGTATACAACTATATATAGTTACATGCAAACAGAGATCAAAGGCATCTGGATCGTCGAAGGTGCGTGTTTGATAGTCCTGGAATGTTCTACTATCAAAGAGTTGAGACAGTAAAAGACCTAGATATTGGGCTTGAATTTCTTCAGAGCTCGTTACATAAGAAAGAGAATAACCTGATTCAACACCGATCCATAGAGACTCAATTTTCTGCAATTTAGGCCCTTCGAAGGCAAACTCATCGAAAGAACCTCTTTGGAAGTGGAGTACATCAGAAACAACCTTGGCCTCTACTTGATTAGAATGTTCTTTACTCAAACTACCCGGTATCCTCTGCAAGATCGAGTCACCAGTTTCATCTATCAAACAAAGCAGTATTCCAGCATTTATGTTGCTCAGGCCTGATCCGTAGATACTACTTGTATGGAACTTGACTTTGTATAAACATTCAGACCCCTTCACTTTGAAAGATGTAAACAACTTATCCAGTGAAGAATCAGTGCAAATTTCTGGTTCTGCTGCTACCAAAAGACGTGAAGGTTTTGCATAGCCCTGAAAATCTGAATTATCGTCGGAACTGACTGAGAACTCAATTATAAGAAACCAAAATAATAACAAAAAAATGGCAGTACAAGAATAAAGAACTAATATGTGCCAATGCTAGTTAATCAAACAAGCATAGTGGAGTTCTTGGATGAAAACATTGTCCTAAAGTTGTCCCCTTTTATTTCCAATCACCAAGCAATTTTAATAGTCCAGAACTACAATCTGTTGATACCATGGTAATAATTTTCAAAGGCAATTATAATGGCAAAGAGAAGGATGAACTACAAAAAGAGACGCGCGCGCGTGTCGTGTGTGCGTGCATCCAATTCATACATGACGAAGATTCAAGCACATAATTTGCCACATAGTCTTGCTCTTACTTCAGAAGCCACAGTTGTTCAGATAGGTGACAGCACTAAGGTCAGTTTTCCCGTCACACAGTGAAAAAGATTGAATGTCTGAGCTTACAAAACATTGGTTGCTGAATTACTATAAATTGCTAACATATCCAGCAAATACAGATTAAAACCAGATGAGGACAATGGTGCTTGCATTCTGCAATAAAGTAAACCTTCTGATACAACAATTGGAAACAAAACTGGCCGGTTGAAAAAATACTAAGATCCAGTTTGAAAAAATAGTCGAGGCCGGTTGATTTCCTAGGGCCATTATGAAGCCAATGTCTGTGTTCTACTTTTATGATATTGATATCAACGATAGAGTACTCAGCCCAGTGGACTAGTTTCTGAAATATATTATAAATAATCATAAGAACGAAGAAAAGTGCAGCCTAAGTCTTCTTCTTTCCATTTTCACTTTCTTCAATTGCAACTGTACCACGGGGAACATAACTTAGGGGCTGCTGCTCGGTGGATTGGAAGAAGCTAGGGGTCTCAGGTACAATGACACAAGTTTGAGTCTAAGAGAAAATAGCTTCCAGGAAGTAAAGGCAAGGTTGGGTCTATGCCCACATCGGAATCCAGACCTTTAACCAACTTGGGCTTGTAATAACTTGAGTTTTCCTCCCCACTTAGAAAAACCACCTCAAAAAAACTGTTCTTGGAAATTATTATATAAACTTTTCTTCGATCACCACAATCTTAATTTTTTATTTTGGAGTACATGATGGTTGGGAAATAAGAAGCTAAGGCAGGTTGATCTGATGTGCCATTGCAATGCAAATATCTCCTTAATTTACGCATTTAGTCCTCCAGACTTGGCTGTGAATCAACAAGAAAAGTGAAGACTATTCTCTTTTCCTGTTTTTGGACTAGGCTGCCAATGAGTTATTAGTAATAACAAGAATAAAGAAGAAAAGTGAATCTTATAATTTTATTGATCTTTTCATTATTATTCTTTGTTCGTTCTATAATTGTTATTATACGTTTAGGAACATAACTCAAGGGCCGCTCCTTGGTGCAATGGAAAAGGCCTCTTGACTCTCACGTGTAACAACACAAGTTTAAAGAATGAGATCCTGAGTTCCTGTAAACAAAGGCAAAGAGTATGTACATGGATTATAATACAAAAGAATCTCTCCTACACATAGGGACAGCACAAATTAAGGTACAATATGCCAACGGAGATCTCTATAATCACCACCCTTTGAAATAAGCCCACCATCACCATCCCAAATCCCATGTAATAATAACTTCAAAATATCCGACAATTCAAGAAACTCCAAAACCACTTCACAAGGTAGAGATTTTGAGCAATCTCCCCATTTTGGGAGATTCGTAGTCCGACCCTTGAAAAATGCAACTAAACACCGCATTAATGGAGCCAGGGGATTCATAGTCCAATCACTGTCATCAAACATGGTCTAAAGGTTCTTCTTGAATAACAAGCACGTGATATAAATAGCCATAGGCAGAGCCCCACTAGGTTTTGCAGTGCTATACATTCAAATATACTTAAATATTCCATTTGAACCCAGTTAAGTTTTAGAACTCTCTTCACAATTTTGCAAAATATTCCTCATGTCCATTATTTTTCAATTCAACTTTCATTTTGGGATATCCACTCCCTCTTTTCTCTCTTGTGTTGTGCATGTTGCCGACCTACTATGATTTCGATTCGGAATAGTTAGAATATATAGTAAATATGGGGAAAATGAACATATTATGTGTATGGTTTTGAGGTAAAGTTTAGCCACTGCCCACCACTCATCATCTGTTTTGGCTCCGCATCTGGATATAGTCAGATCAGGATTCAGAAGTGGAAAAAAGTCTCTATTGAACGGGAAAAGAAAAAGTGAAAACAAGAAAACAAAGTTTAGTTAGAGTCATCAGATCAGGATTCGGAAGTGGAAAAAAGTCTCTATTGAAAGGGAAACAAAAAGTGAAAAGAAGAAAACAAAGTTTAGTTAGAGTTATCACTATCGCCCTCTTCAGCACATTCGGAAGTTCTAATACAAAATATTTCAGCGGACCCAAACACAGTTACAGATAAAAACACAAAAAATCTCTAAAAGTCAATAGTTACTCCCAAAACAAAGCAAAAACTATCCTGATTCGAAGTGCATTATTGATGAGCTCCTAAATGAGCTCACACATTTACAAAATTTCATAAAGTCCCTAAAAGTCTAAACAAAAATCATTTGTGTATAATCACACCTTGCACTAGCAAACGTACAAATCAAAGCCTTTTGGTGACAAATCAAACCCTTATGTATCAGTTCAACAAAATGAGGCAACCCAGTTCCACAAAAGCTTTACAAGTTACTTATGGGTGAAACCATAAATTTCACGCTATTATGACGCATCACAAAGATTACAAAGAGAACAATCACACAAACACACAAGGGTTTACGTGGTTTGGCTTGAAGTCTAAGCTCACAAGCCAAGATTGGTAGTGGAAATTCATATGAGAAAAGAAAATAGAATGAACAAGCAATATTTGCAACTCTCTCATATAAAAACTCTAGAGCTCCAGATACCCTTCAATAGACCTAAAAAAGATCTTACTACACATTGTTCTCATACTTTAACTGAACCACCATTCAGGGGGTAGTAGTTCACATATCCCATAACTCGAATTCGAGTCACCACTTAACACACACACAGATAAGCAAAGATGAACCCATTGAGGATCCCATTGGGGCATGTGCCCCCACTCAATCTCTCAAAATGATGTTGTACCTTGTGATATACCCTTAAAATTATGACAGCATTCCATAAAATTAAACTAAATTGTATGTATGTAAGTACTTATTAAGTCTTTTCAGTGTGGTAAATTTCGCACCCTCTTTTTCTCCATACATGCTTATTTCTTGCTATAAAGTGAATTTTTTATAGTGTCACCTACAAGAGAAAGTCCACCCATTGCCATACGAGATGCCAAAAAATGGTGATACCGTTTTTCTCTCATCATCCAAGTCATTTAATTTGCATTGAAAAATAGATGAGTTTAAACTAATGATATGGCACAGTAACATTGCTATTTTTCGATTTTTTGGACTTACTCTAAGTATTGCACATAAGGGTTACTTATAAGTTTACAAGACAAAATAACATAATCGATCTAAAAATAGTGAGTGAAATTTCCTATTCTTTCATGGAATTGTTTTTAGTAAAGTGACTAATATTTACTAACTTAAATCTTATACCGCCTCTACAAATAACTACCCCACCTGCAACAACATCCATACTAGGGGCGGAGCCAGAAATTTTGGCCTGTGGGGTCAAAAACTAAAACAACAAAACTTTGTTTCGATGAATCGTTGCTATTTATTAAAAGTAGAAGATGATTGAGATGCACATTTCGTTTTAAAAAATGCTCCATATGTAACTCTAGGAAAAAACTATGAACAACAAAATAATCAATACACCAAGTTTCTCAAATTAGACAAAATATCCTAACTATGATTCTGTAAGAACTGAATTTTCAAATAAGAGTCTCAAGTCTCAACAGAAGCTAACAAGAGAGAGAGAACATGGCAAGTTAGCTTTTGATTTGGAAGTTTTGCGTTTAATTTGAGCAGAGAAGAAACGCGTGTAAATTAGAGATTTTACGTATCACTTGGGACTTTCTAAGTCTCGCGTGTTTGAAATAACTTGTGTCAAATTAACAGTTTAAATTTTGGGTACAAAATAAAGAAAGTCGGGTCACCCCACTTTCTATCTTGCTGCCTCCGCCCATGAATTCCGTACCTATGACTATGATTTCACCAGTTCTTGAATTTGAAATTGTAAAGTTTCAGGATTGATGCTAAAGGAAGATAGAAGAGAAAAAGGAAAATTCTCTACCTTGGAAAGCAGTTTTTTTGGAGCAAAGAACAAAGCGGAAGTTCCTGACATGGGTTCCAATTCTGGGTATCCCAAAGGGTATTGATGGGTAGCCGGTGAGGAAGCTACTTTGCGTTGCGGAAATCAGATTCCTCATGGAAAGTGATTCCATTCCACCAATTATTCAGTTCAAAATATGAAAGAGAATACGATTCAGTAAACCTAGATATATCTTTCTGGGGATCAATTTATAAATGTAGAGAGGGCGAGAATGGGGAATGATTCGAATGAACTCGCTGGAGCTTAAGATTGACAGATTCTCTGTCTGGGGGATATTTGTCGCTTGATTGAGCAATGGACCAGGGGATATCACGCTATTGTTTTAGGAACATTACAATTCAGTCCTCATAGTTTTGAACTTATTAGGTTAAACCTTGACTTTCATTTCATTTCATTTCAACATAACCGTGGAGTCCAAAAATGGAAGGATCTATTCTAGATTGGTTGCATTGAATTATTTTTGCTTGAACTGTAAAAAGAATAATTAGTCAGTACTGATTGATCAAAATAGTCGAAAAATACTCTGATACTTAAATTAGTTCTTGAAAAGAGTTTGTCTAACTCAAAAGCACTTGAGAGTGAGTAATAACGTGAATTTGGTACTGAATGTCCCAGTTACCTTATATAGAGAACTCTCAAAGTGCACCCATCGCGATGTCCAAGATCACCGCATAATTGTGTATTATGATGCATGGAACAACTGCCCTATGCACCACGTATGGGACAATTGTGCCTTTCACATCATGCATGATGCACCAAGTGTCGGGCTTGTAACGCCCCGACTTTTCGGTACATTACTTAAAGTATTTGTTATATAAAGTAAACATTTTAAAAGAAATATAATAGATTTTATTATATTAACAAATTAACTGTAGAGGAATTGCATTTGAAATAAAACAATTACCCTGTCGATTTTATATAAAAGACAAAATTATAAAATTCAGAATTTCTAATGATGTGACAACTCGGTCCTATTGAACTCTTCATTTTATCGTTTGACTCTTCATGCTCGAGAGGCATCTCCATATTTTTCTCTAAATCTGGCATGAAACACCAGGGGCAGAGAAGTTGCTCCAATGAGTAATGAAACTTAGTAGAAAATTATACTCGAAAAACCGAACTCAAAGGTAATAACACGTACAAAAATATATACAAAATAAGTGAACAACATTGGTAACATTTATGCTAAAATATTACATGCAGTATAAGAATATGTAGACAAGTTATGAAACCCAAAAAATTAAACCCATAATAATTCTGCTCAACGGCTAATGGGAACCTAACCCAACTCGGGATTCTAACCCCTAAACATAATCTTTGTCTTGTTTGACGCGTCAAGACCGTCCAGCACACAAAGTACAGTTCAACGTGTCAAGACCGTCCAGTACTCTGATCAGGTACAGTACAACGCATCACAATTGTCCAGTACACCGAGTATAGTATAACACATCGTGATCGTCCAACACCTTCACCGACACACACAAGAGACTCGTTGACATCTCAAACGATCTTGGTTTATACAACCAAATACCATTTCAAAATTATTTCCATTATCCTTACTTGTCTCTACAAGTGACCACGTATTATTGTCCAATGTTCAATATCCCTAGCGTATAAACTAATAAAATGATGTTTTGTAAATTCAAAAATGTAAACAATACCAACATACTATATTTACGAAAAGAAAAAAAATAACCAAAACACGTCACATGATCAAAATTAGTTTTAATTCACATAACATTCAATAGATTCATGAAATCCTACTTTTCAAAACAAAAAGAACAGTAAATAAAATAATGAGTGCACTTTAAAAATTCCAATCCTTGGAGCACTGACCATTAATGGTTAGTTTGACTTCCTAGAGTGCAAAAATAGAAGAAAAGAAAGAAGTTAAATGAAAAGTACAGCAAGTGAATTTTTGTCTCTCTCGGCATCTACCTCCACTAGACATCTTTCTCTTTTTAGGAATGAAATCTACATACCATATAATCATACATATTTGTGCATATATATTTATATTATACACATCATGCATACAAACACCATGTACACAACAACCTCACGGTTAGGGGTTCTGATTTTTGCAGAAGTTACAGTGCACAATTCACGCGATTAATCTTGGAAATTACCCCACAATAATCAACAAATTGGCTATTTAGTATTTGTTTGTTTTTTTACGTTTCACATAACAAAAAAAAAAAAAAACACCAATCACCTTAAATTGCAACCAAATGGTTTATGGGTTTCTTATTTCAAAATCAGTAATTGAACAAATCTAAATCATGCAATTTGAATTGAAATTGCAGCGATTAAAAATATAAACACATCTCTAAGGGTTGGAAGGTATAAATCCCTACCTTAATACGTTCTTTAGTGTGAATTGCGTAGTGTTCGGCAGTTCGGCAAAGACTTGAACATTGGCAGCACTCCTCCTCCTCCTCTCTCTCTCTCTCTCTCTCTCTCTCTCTCTCTCGTGTGTAGAAAATGGCGTGAAGAAGTCAGTGGAAAAAAGAATTAGATTTTTATAGCACTTGGTAGCTTTAATCCCATAATTCTTCCCATGAACTCTCACATAAACTCTATTCAAAGACCCAATAATTTTCATATTCATTCTCCATTAAAACTTCATCAAACCTCATCAAAAGTCATGATGTCAATATTCCAAAACTGATGCAAAAAGAATTATGATGAAGAAAAGAAAAGAAAAGTTTTGGTGTATCTCGTCTCATGCCTACACTCAATCACAACCGTTCGTCTAAAGCTAGATCCCCACCGTTCAAATAAACATAAATGTAAATAGATTAACTAATAATTAAACATGCAAGTAAAATTAATTTTAAATCTTTTTAAAATTTCGGATCGTTATAGGGCTATAATCTATGCGACTGTGCCGAGCCAATTGTCAACTGTGCTGATTTTGAAAAGTTATTTCGTGGTCATGCTGACTACGCTGCGTTTGACCTGTCCCACACATTGATTGTGCGCTTGAAGACAAGTTGGTGGCACGACGTGCAAGTGTTCGTGAAGCCTTCGGTCCGACCCATTGCTAAAGTAAATTAGATCGTGGAGCAAACTGTACATTCGATCATCCTTCGGTTCGACACATAATTGTTTGGACAAATTATAACAATTTCTATGGTTCGGTACAAACTTATTAACCAAAAAACTTGCACGAGACCAGGTTGAGTCAAGCCTGTTAGTAGAGTATTTATATAATTATGCTACATCATTAAAAAATTACTATTTTAATTTTAAATTATGTACGCGTCCCTGTTTAGCTCTGCCCTTAGATGAACTCAGGCATGGATGATCTCGCATACGCCAAAGACAAGATTAGTTTCGAATTCAAACGAAGAAAGGGAGGAAATAAGTATTTTTGCAAGTACAAGTCTCTAGTTCAACTCTCACCAAGAACATAATTCTTCGGGAAGTCAAGAGTTTCTCTGGTGAATTTCTTAGTCATGCAGAAATCCAAATATTTATCTATCCAACCATGAGGTAGATTAGCGGCTATTCCCCTAATACGAAAATAATTATGCATCATTCGTATACCGGTGGGCTAGTGGCAGCTTTGAATAAATCACATGTCAATTCTCTTTCTCAAAAAATACAGAAGAAAATATAAAAGAAGGGAATTTGTGCACCAATATCTGCGATAAAGGGTCCAAGCCATAAAAAATGAGAAACCATACGACTCAATTCCAACATAATGACTCTAATATAGCTCGTCCGTTTAGGTACTTGAATATTTTCTAACCGCTCTGGTGCATTTATGATTATTGCTTCTGTAAACATAATAGCTAATAATCCCAACGTGTTACATAAGACAAATATTATATAATTATTTAATTTTTTGCAATTTTTCTCATCCCTCTATGGTGCACGGATTAGTTGAATTTTTTTGAATAACAACGTCTAATATTATTTGTTGAAGTTTTTTATTAATACATTATTTTAACCTAAAAGAGTCAAATTATTGGTGTTTCACGGGAAGAGATATTCAAACAGATTCTCTCATCAAATGGACAGATTTGGGAAGAAGTCAATGCATTCATGTAAAATATAATAAGCTTTTACGTTTGGTACCTCACCTATTATGATAAAGGGTCAGGTGTTTTTTGATAAAACTAAAAGTTAAAAATTAAGCATTGAAAATTAAATATTAAATTTTTTAAGGGTGTGTTCGGTTTGGTTTTTCGAAATTTTTTGGGAACTATATGGCCTTGTTTGGTAACCATTCCGTTTTCTGTTTTCTGTTTTTATTTTCTGAATTTTCTGTTTTTTGAGGAAAAAACATGTTTGGTTGATGTTTTACTTCCAAAAAATCAAAAACAGTTTTCATTATTTTCAAAAAAAGTGAAAG
>JABCMJ010023503.1:0-13016 GCA_014822125.1 Arbutus unedo | reverse complement strand
TCGCACGTATGCCAAATATGACATGTTGAACCAGTTGTACGAGGTGTATTACGGTATCAACAGCGGGTCCAGTAGCAGGCCCTACATTATCCCCAGAATGAGCAGTACTTGCCAACTCGCCTTTCTTCGTCATCCAAAGTTGACTTGTGATCTCCTAGAAACTAGTTTGCCCCTCTAATTCCTTGGCGGGTCCAGTAGCAGGCCCTACATGATGGTTTCTCCTTGTCCAGTATTACCTGCTGCCTTGATACTACCTCCTTCTGATTTGTCCTGTCTGTATCAACTACCAGCTCATTTTCATCTTCTTCTTCTTCTTCTTCTTTTTCCTGCAGGTCCATCGGTGGTTGACACTTCTCCAGGCCCGTCAATGGCTGACATTTCATAGCACTTGTAACCCCTTCCTTCTCCCCCATTGGATGATAAGCATCACGAATCCATCCTATGTGTATTTGCTCCTCCTATTCAATCCTAACCTCATACATGTTTCCAAATATTTCAATCCAGATGACTCGTCACAGAGAGACCATTTCTTTTTTGTAGGTCGGTACAATTTATTGCTCTTTTCCTTGTGCTTATTTTGCTTTTGGAGTTGGCTCACTGGGGCATATTTGTTTTCTTCTTAGACCTTACTTTTTTCTTATGTTCCTTTTCTTATCATGTTTCAAAAAATGAGTTTCATTACTAGTGGATGCAAATAGATTTTACTATAACTGTTTCACAGATTTGAGCTCTTATAGAACCTTTGACTAAATCTCAACGAATATGAAATGCTTTGTCCATATCGTATTCTGTTATATAGATGTCATGTCCTCATACTCAAACCAACAACCTTAGGAGACTATTAAGTCTTTGACCACTAAACCAGTGGTCACCCGTAGTTTCCATTGGTCTATTGCTCCTAAAAAAAATACTTCTTAAATTGACATGAAAGTCGAGAATAAAAGTACAGGCAAACAAATTTAGAAGGATGTGAGAAATTATATGTGATCTGATTTGGGGATTTTACTTTGTCATAAGCGAAAGAATGTCAGCATTATTCCTCTCGAATTCAAGTACAGTTCTTATTTTTGGTTTACCATTATTTTTATAATAAAAAAATGTGCTCAGAACAATTCAAATTTCAATAGTAGTGTCACTGTGAGGTGTTATGATGGTGAGATTGGCTTCATAGAAATTTAGTTCCACCTTAGTATTGTTATCCAGTTCTACAAACGACCCCCATGTTTTCCCTATTTTCATAAAAGTTCTACTACTCCAAGCTAGCAATGGAACTCCGTAGCATGTGATCCTCGCACACCTTTCATACTTGGGGTCCTCCCCTTGCCAAGGTTTGATATCTTGGAACCATCTTTTCCATCAATTTTTGCTTAATGATTTTATCCCTTTGATAAGAACAGACAGTCCACCCATCTCTCTAAATATAACCTCAGCCTCCGACTCTGCTTTGAACTTTGGGTGGATCCTCTCCATGCTTCTAACTCTCTGCATTTGCCCCACTGCACTCCTATCCGGCCAATCATTTCCTATTAAGTTGGATTGCTATGATTTTTCAGATTGTCTTTGGTTCAGCTCCAGTTTTTAGGTTTTATGCATATGATACCCCATCCTCTCTCAAACAGTTTAATGCCCAGTTTAATGCTTATGTTTCCGAGGTATACTGGCTATTTTTCCGTTTTCTTTTGTTCTTTTCCTGTCTTTTTATGGTTGATCTCTTCTCAACCATGCTTTTTCTTAGGCGGGCTCTTGTTTAGTGTGATACCCTTACTTTCGGTTGGTTATGTTTCTGTAAATTCTTCCTCTTTATTAATATACTTCTTCGCATTTCAAAAAAAAAAATGTTGCTGATGTTTATCTCTATTTCTGTTAAACTCTGCAATCTTAAGTATTAGCCTTTTGTCATCTATCCAGAGACCATTGGTCCTGAATATCACCACATCTACAACAACAGAGGTGTCCAACCTTACAAAATTGAATTTTTTCTCACTCTGCTTGCCCCTCTTTAGTGGAATGTATGAGCTTGTGACCACCCAATATCTGTTGAACATTTTCTCTAGCCAAGTGTTGTCTACATTGTCAGGGATGTTGTCTACTAAAAGGGTGGTGGGTGGATGTTATAAACCTTTCTTGTATTGTTCTTGTTCTTTGATACAACACAATTTTTCATTGCTTCTTCTTGCTCAATGGATTCCTCTTGTTTTGGGAAAATGCAGATCATTATATTTCCTATCCTATCTTCGATTATGTTGCTATAGATGTACCTTGAACTGGAATAATATTATAATATTTTTCTTTTGTTTTTGTTTGTTGTTTTGACAGATTACATAAGCTCAAAGTTGGTGGATTTTTTAGATGATACAAGAACTTCTTTTTGAGATGATGACCTCGGTAGATTACATTCGTATTTGTTTTTTTGCTACTTTTTGACAATTAACGAATACATGTTGGTTTAACTTTGTTGGTTACTGACACTTAATTATTTTGTATTTGAGTTGTGAGAGATGTATATTTCAATTTAACAAGAGCTTGTATGTTGGTTTTTTTGACATCTAACAGGTTTAGTTAAAACAATTAATATATAAATATTAATTTAAGAAATAATTGCAAGGAAATGGGTGTGTCATTTTGTCATCTAATAGGTTTAGTTAAACCAATTAGCAACAAAAATAATTTTCTTGTCACTAACAAAATTCTTACCCAATGAAATATTTCCTTGTCTATTAATAAAACTAAACCAATTAGCTATAAAATATTTCCTCCTGTTTAAGAAAATGTAAATATTTCCTCGTCCATGTATATAGTAAAAACTTTTTGCAAGGAAATGGGCATAGTGTTTTGTTGCCAAATAGGTTTAACTAAATCAATTGGCGACAAAAAAATTCCTAAACATTTATAAAAGGATTTAGCAAGGAAATATTTCGTCGTCTATATATATAGTAAAAAAAAATTGCGATGAAATGGGCATAGTGTTTTGTTGCCAAATAGGTTTAGCTAAACCAATTGGCGAGAAAACAATTCCTAGACATTAATAAAATAATTTAGCAAGGAAATATTTTGTCGTCTATATATATAGTAAAAAAAATTTTGCGAGGAAATGGGCATAGTGTTTTGTTGCCAAATAGGTTTAGCTAAACCAATTGGCCAGAAAAAAATTCCTAGACATTAATAAAATGATTTAGCGAGGAAATATTTCGATGTCTATATGTATAGTAAAAAACATTTTGCGAGGAAATGGGCATAGTGCTTTGTTGCCAGATAGGTTTAGCTAAACCAATTGGCAAGAAAAAAATTCCTAGACATTAATAAAATGATTTAGCAGGAAATATTTCGTCGTCTATATATATAGTAAAAAACTTTTTGCCAGGAAATAGACATAGTGTTTTGTGGCCAAATAGGTTTAGCAAAACCAATTGGCCAGAAAAAAATTCCTAGAAATTAATAAAAGGATTTAGCAAGAAAATATTTCGTCATCTATTAATATATATTTATTAATATAAAATACAATATCTACGAGGAAAAGGGCATGCACGACGAATTATTCTGATATTTTACAAGGAAATATTTTGTCACCAAAAGAATTAAAGGAGACGAAATGACAGTTTCCTCGTGTAGGGGTTCTTTGCGTGAAACTATAGGCAAGAAACAGAACCGAGGAAAATTTTCGTTGTAGTTTCTATTACCAACGAAATTACTCTCTTTGGAGACGAATTTGGATTCTTGTTAGAAATCTTGTTTGTTGTAGTGATAACAAGAGAAATAGAAAGACTACCTAACACTAAAAAGAACACTTGAAAATGTGAGTTACCCATTTGACCTAAGGTTGCAGGGAGGTCAAACTTAAACTCTGATACGAAATTGTAACGCCCCAATTTTCAACAACTTTATATAAATCTTTTTAATATTATTTTATTTATCAAAACACTTATTAAAAAGACAACCTCTTTTATTGCAGCGGAAAATCAAGTAGGTACATAGTTTGGAATGAAATAACAAAAATACCTTTCTGGGTTTATATTTATTTAAATTAAAGGACAGAGCTAACTAAACTAAAGATAAGGCAACCACATGGTGAACTCTTCCTCTACGGCCGTTGACTCATCTTCTTGCGGAGGGAACTCCATCTGCACAATTCCATATGGCATGAATACCAGTAGCAAAGAAGTTGCTCCGGTGAGTAATTAAACTCAGTAGGCAACAATACTTGAAAAATTGAACTAAAAAAAAAAAAAAATTAAGCATGCAACAAGATATCAACAAGAACTACATAAAGTCGAAAAGTTAAACACATAGATTCATTATACTTCCATTTATTATATTTCTAAGAGTTCCATCGGGAAATTTCGTTTTCTTCCTGACAATCTAATATAAGACACTCAGTTGATATTGACAAGGCCTTACCTACCGAGGGTCTATAGCTTAAGGTTATGTGCCCGATTAGAATACTGACCTGGTAAGGAAGGGACCTTCTACCGTCCACTCATGTCAATAACTACTTCGCCATAACTAGATCCGACCAATAACATGGCTTCACCATGTCAGATACTAATGAACCTTAACCGCTTCCCCTTAATCGACTCAAGTATGCCTAAGACACTAGTCGACACTCCCTCAAGGTCCGGAGTCCGAATATACCCACCTCCTAGTTGGGGGTCGTTTCATGAATAACAAGGGACCTTCAACAGACTACACCTACCTCCAAATTGAAGTCTAAACACAATCACAACAACGGGTCGATGCTCGACAACAACACTTGGCACACCGGGCAACACTATGCAGTTAACATCTTTTCATTAACGTCACTATTTTTCACTATGCATTTCTAATATGTTATAATGTTCACCTAACACCCTTCGCTTTCGTGTTACGAGTGACATTCGAACCGGTGTCCGTAATGTAGATTCTAGGTTTTCCCTCACAATTCCGCAATTACAGATTCATGTTCTCAAAGTTCTCTAGGTATTCAATTTTCCACATTTCTACAATAATCTAACAACATCATGGCTAAATCAACGATCCTCTCCTCGGGTAGCTCAATGGCCATATACCTGACATGACCACAACTTTCAACACATACTAGATCTCGCAAGTCTAAACAACAATTCGAATCCAGTAACAACATCAAGTTATATCATGCATAGTCATGTAAGGTCAAGCATCATAAATCATGGTCTACGCTTCACACAAGATCCTTTGGGAATCCGTGGATTTGAACAAGTGTCGTGTATGCCTGTTCAGTGTGTCCAAAATGGTCAAAACACATTTTGTAAATTTTGGATTTTTAAATAGGTTGCTCGAGCATCCAGAAGCTTGCTACTAAAATTCAAATTCTGACAAAAGCTGAACGCCGAACTCTCTAGATAATGAAATAGTGTTCTTGAATTTAACAAGATTACTCGAACGGCTTAGAGCTCGACTCGCCTACTTTTTTCAAAACTTGCAACTTTTTAGTTTTTTTGACACAGCTAAAAACAAAACCCTAGATCATACTTACTAAAACTGAAACAAAAATTAAATGCATAAATGAAATCCTAAGGGTTTGAAGGTGAGGAATCCTACCTCGATCGAAGAATAACACAAAGAACTTTGATTGATTTGAGAAAATAAGAAAAGAACTTCGGTCCAAGATTTTCCTCCTTCAAGAACACTCAAGAACAGTAGAATACCTCTCAAACACTCTCTGATAAGTTGATTACGAATATTAGGTGCAAAATTTCTTAGGATTAGAGCTACGTTTATATAGAGAATGGATTAAAATCTCCCATAACTCTCAAATTGATTTTGAATTCAATACCATGAAACCCCCAAATTGAACATCATAAAATCCTATTTTAATTTGTGAAAATTCCTCATAAACCATATTATTTCATACTTAAATCTAAAAGAATCCGATGTTCTGTCCTAATTCATCCATAATCATATAAGATTAAACATTGTGAATGCAAGAAAACCCTAAAAGCTTTTCTTTCCCAATGTTCTGTGTCTTAACAGCTCGCTCGAGTGATCTTGAGATTGCTCGAATGACCTCCCTATTTCTCGAAATTTTGAATTTTTTACTAAAAAAAAGAATTAAAAATACAGAATTAAATATTAATTATTAATTATTATTATGCAAAAATCTTGGGTTATTATTGCCGTAAGCACGAGTAATACGCTAGTTTATTACAATACAGGACAATGTTGGTTTCTGAAAAGACATTTTCACAACAACGATTAAGATTCTTTCGACGTAACTGTAATAACCCAAGATTTTTAATTAATAATAAGAATTTTTTATTAATAGTTTAAATTTTAATTGCTTTCATTCAAGCTTTATCGTTTTGGGGCTCACTCGAACGAGCTATAGGCTGCTCAAGTGATCGTTGTTTTTCGATACTACTTGAGCAACCTGTTCAAATTTTGTTGCGATTATGGCATTAATGGAGAGAACATTTGGGAATCCAATTTACTCTGGGTTTTTATTCAATTGGATTACGTGGTTATAAGGGATTTTCCTACTTAAACTATAGTAAATTCGTTGAATTTCATTTGTTATTTTGTATCAAAGTTAGCAAGAGAGGTTTTAGAGAGAGAGTTTAGTGTTCTTGACGTGATCTTGAAGGAAGGGCTTTTGTCAATCTACAATCCGTTGATTCAATGCCATTTGTTGCTTAATCTTTAGGAGTTAAGGTAGGGGAAAACACTACCAACCCTTGGGTTATGATTTACAGTAGGATCTTGTGTTAAGTTTTCGATATTGTGAAGGATGTTAGAGTTTAGGGTTCTTATGTTAAACTTGTTTAAAGGATGAAATTCGTTGTTACTATTATTTGATTTATGATTTAGGCTTATAAAATTTTTGTTTACGTGTTTAATTTCTATTTTTTAGGACAAAATCATCATCCTAGGGTTTGGATCGAGCAAATTGTATTATGAACGAACCCTCAAACTAGAATCTGCTGAAAAGAAGGCTCACTCGAGCAACCAAACTAGTTTCTGATAGGTTTTGACTTTTTGAGAACAGAGACTCCAGAATCTAAAATTTAGGCAGACTGCTCGAATGAGCTCTACACCGCTTGAGCAACCTACTGAAATCCAGATAGTTCACAGATTGTTGTTCGGACTTTCCATGCAGTAATTCCAGTCCCTATTAACCACAGTTTTGCATGTACACTCAATGCAGGTATCTACAAACACAATATGCATGACCACGGATCCCATGGGACTTCGTGAGTGTGTTTGACCATACTTTAACCATCAAGTGTATGATGTTGTAAGTTATGATTATGGTTTGTTAATTGTTTTGTGAGTACTGTTTGGGTTTTATACTAAAAATATGACTTTATATAATGGATTAATATTTATTTGAATTATTTAAATAGTTATTCATTTTCTTGATGAGAATCGTTATGAGCAATGTTTGCATTATATCATATCATATTGTGCATGAGTGTCTCTTATTTCACATAGTCAAAAGATCAGATTATCGATTCTTGTAGAATATAAGTTTTTGGTTCACAGTCTTAGGCAGAATTAGACACACTGTCAGAGGACTGTAACACAGTGTTTCGGTAGGTTTGTCATGACTACGAAAAATGGTATAGTTTCAACTCACTGTGCTAGTATACTTTGTCTGTATTGAACAAGAACACTTTGAGATAATTGTATTTATACTTACAATATAATACCATTCGCACCTCATGGTTATTATGAATGCTTGTGCTCTTAACGCAAAGATAATTAATAGATGAGTACATTTAATATTGTTGACTTTGATTTATTATAGAGTGAGGCATTGTGAGCCAATAGTCTTGATGAGTTGGGTCACAATATTAAGTTTATGATAACTGTTAGTTATTAATGAAATCTACGTCCCTTTATAGGGATTGATGATATTCTCTTAAGTAAGCTTATAAGTTTCAATTATGTCAAACCTTACAGGTGGATATTAGTATTCAACATAACGAATAAGTTAAGTGGAACGTCTCAAGAAATTTTATAAATGTTGATTAAATAAATTTTCAGTAATTTATTTTAATCAACTGGTATCTGTAATATTAACATGGTGAAATAAACAAGTATTTAATAACATGGAGTTTGAATTATAATTTTGAGATATGGAAAGGGAATGTAATTATAATTCTATAGTGGCATGAATTGTAATTTATATAATTTGGAATTAATCCAGGTTGGATTAAGAATCCCAAATTATATAGGAAGTCCAACCCATACTTCTCTTGGGGGTCCCTATTGTCGCCTATATATACACCGTTATGCCTTCTAGGTCAAACACAACTTGATACTTGAAATATTGAGAGAGGTTTTGTGAAGGCAAAGAGATCATATTTTTGAGCCCACACTCAATTCGTGATCAATGTGCAATGGAATTACGGTAGAATATGTCGAGGTCAGTCGAACAGGATCATTTCAGTCATGCTCAAAGTTCAATCAAGATCAAACTGTGAAAATACTCGAGATCAAACTAGAGAGATCTCGAATGGATGAACTCTAGTTTCGCCTAGTAGGGTTTCATATTTTTTTATTGTATAATCTGTATGCGTTCATCATTGGATCTCCAGAATTGATCCCTAACAGTGGTATCAGAGCTGGCTGTGATAATGCGTGTGGTTTAAACAAACCATGTTGTCCACGTAAATACGATGTAGTATTGTGCTAACATTTATTTTGCAGTTTCTCACATCCCACTATTATGGTCATGCATGTATGATTGTGTGACAGTCAATTTTGGTGTGATTGGATTCCACACTATTTTTGTATGTGGTTACGATTTTTTTATTATTACCAGTATTAGAGTTTGTAATATTAATATTTAGCATGTGAACTCCAGTCTTATAGAGACTTAGAATTTGATGTAACGATTTCAGTTTATTCACAACGTCAGTTTTTATCGATATAGCCTTGTAAACTCTTATTTCGAGGTATAGAATCAATATGTAATAACATGTTCTGATGATCGAAGAAATTAGCATTTTTACAGGGATCAACCCCCTTCCACCCCTACATCAACATCAACTTCGCTTTGGGGGACAAGTGGATAGCAAGAATCAAGCATGTTTTGAAAACTGATGATTTGACCATAATAGTTGGAATTCCTATTATGTTTATGTTTCCTTATTCATATGTGATTGATATTGTTTCCTTATTTAATTATAGTTCCCTTATAATTTTGGACAACATGAAATATTGACATATACTTAGATCACTCACATGCAAATATTTTTATAATACTCATGAAAAAATATTTTTAAATAATTAAGGGGAGAGAGAGTTTGTCACATACAAATCACATAATCTCCATCACTAGTTTGTAGATGGTATGATTGATTTTATGCGTGGGTTTTGAACCTTCCCCCATATCGGACAAAATTAATTGTAGAATCATCGGTACAAGTTTTATTGGGATAACTCTAACTTAATTATTGTGCGAATTATGTCTCCATTTGAAATAATTTATTACAAAATAATTAATTTAGCGTAAGGTGATGGTCTATACATAGCTTTAAATAATAGTATCATCTTCATCTGAGTCACTGCTATTATTTGTGGGACCGAAGTTAAGTTGGTTATTTAAATTTACTTGACAATATTTTTTGTCTAGATAGTCAAAATTAAAAGAATTAGGCCTATTTGCACAAATGATGAAAAGTAGTGGACCTTCCCATTAAAGGAATACTTTTCATAGTGTGACAGATTATCAATGTTTTTTTTAAATAATTTGGTAGAGAGAACTAATATTTTAAATGAAATGAAAATCAAAAGTTTTATTTGCTCTTCATAATTGTTATTATGTGATTCTCAGATTCAAGAATGGGCTATTTCAATTTACTTTCAGTCATTCTAAATAAAAAAAACTCACTAGACCTAATTATATTGACTGGAAAAAAAATTTGAATATAGTGTTGACTGCTAAAGAGTACAAATATATGCTCAGTGAGGATTATTCACAAAAATCTAATAAGGGAGCAACCGATGAGGAAGTCCGGTCTTATAAGAAGTGGGTTAACGGTGATAAGATGGCGCAGTGTTGTATTTTGGCATCTATGTCAAATGTTCTACAATATCAACATCAATCTATACCCACTGCCATTGACATGATGATGAATCTCAAAGACATATTTGGGGATCAGAATCGTGCAACAAGGCAAGTTGCTATGAGGAACTTACTTAACACAAAGATAGTTGAAGAGAGCTTAGTGAGGGATCATATTATAAGGATGATTAGTCATCCAAATGAACTAAAGATTCTTGGAGCTAAAATGGAAGGGGAAATCCAGATCAATATCATACTCCATTCACTGTCAGAGAGTTTTAAGAATTTTCGTATGAATTACAATATAAACAAATGTTGTTACACTTTAGTAGAACTTCTTAAAGAACTCCAAGTAGCAGAGGGCGTAATGAAAAGGGCATGAAATATGTTTATGCTTGAGAAATGTTCTATTTCTAAAGCAAAAGACAAGAAGAAGCAGAAAAATTTTCAAAAGCATGTTGTAATTTCTCAAGTGAATAATGGACCTCAATGTGGAGTAAAAAACTCTAAGAGCAAGTGTTTTCACTACAAGCAGTCAGGGCACTAGAAAAAGTAATGTCCAGTCTATCTTAACAAGTTGAACAATCAAGGTAAAACCTATTCACTAGTGGTTGAAATATATTTAGTGGTGTTATCTACCAATTCTTGGTGTGTAGATACGAGAGCCACTAATCATATTTACAATTCATTGTAGGGATTTTAGGAAACTAGACAAGTGATTGAGAGGTTTACCTACACATGTGCAACGCTACGAAAGTAGCAATAGTTGTAGTGAGAGATTTACATCTTAATTTTGGTTATGATAGGATTTTAATATGAACAAATTATCTTTATGTTCCAAGTATTAAAATAAATTTGATTTCAATTTCTAAGTAGGCTAAAAACGGTTATTTGGTTAACTTCGATGCCTCTATGTTTATTAAGTTTAATAAATATTTTATTTATTCTAGTTCATTGGTGAATAGTCTTTATGTTATTAATCCTATCTCCCCCACACTATCACAGAATGAATTGAATAATACAAGTAGTATATCATGTAAGAGAAAGACACCTTCTGAATTGAACCAAACGTATATTAATTTGAAAAAGATTTCTACGCTAGTTCAAAATAGACCATTGGGTTTATTAGAAGTAAAGGAACTTTAGTCTGTGAATTCTGTTTAGAAGGTAAAATACCAAAAAGACCCTTCTTGGCAGAGAAAAGAAATAGGACTCTTATGGACATGGTAAGATCTATGATGAGTAACTTTATCACTTACGCCTAGGTCATATTAATTTGAAAAAGATTTCTACGCTAGTTCAAAATAGACCATTGGGTTTATTAGAAGTAAAGGAACTTCAATCTGTGAATTCTGTTTAGAAGGTAAAATAACAAAAAGGCCCTTCTTGGCAGAGAAAAGGAATAGGACTCTTATGGACATGGTAAGATCTATGATGAGTTATTCAGATTTACCAATTTTATTTTGGAGACATGCATTAGAAACAGCAACATATATTCTTAACTTGGTACTATCTAAGTCTGTACCATCTACTCCCATAGAATTGTGGACTTGGCACAAACCTAGACTACGACATGTTCCGATTTGGGGTGGTCTAGCACATGTGCTGAAAGGAAATGCGAATAAGTGAAAATCAAGTACAGAAGTTTGTCTCTTTGTAAGGTACCCTAGAGGAACGAATTGTGGTTTATTTTATAGTCCTAAGGATGAGAAGGTTATTGTTAGCACCAATGCCCGATACTTAGAGGAGGACTAAGTTATGGATCACAAGTCTAGAAGTAAGATTGTTCTAGAGGAATTGAGAGGAAAGAAACCAACGCAAACTTCTTCAGCTTCATTAGTGTAAAAGGAAACACCACAAAAAATAACAGTTGACATAACGGTGCATCATTGTAATGGGAGGGTTATTATTCAACCCGATCGGTACATATTATTGGGAGAATCATTTGATAGAATCCCTGAAGAATTGGATGCCTAATCCTGTAACTACAATGAAGCAATGTAAGACACAAATGCAAAACTTTGGCGAAAGACAATGAATTCAGAAATGGAATGTATGTACTCTATTCAAGTCTGGAATCTTGTAGAACCACCCGAAGGGCTAAAACCCGTTGGATGCAAGTGGGTCTACAAGAAAAAAGTGAGGAGTAAATGAGAATGTGAAAACCTTTAAAGTTAGGGTTGTAGCGAAAGGTTTTACTCAGAAAGAATGGATCGACTATGAGGAAATTGTTTCGCCGGTAGCCATGCTAAAGTCCATTTGGATTCTCTTATCCATTGCGGCTCATCTCGATTGTGAGATTTGACAAATGAATGTCAAGACTGCTTTCCTTAATGGCAATCTGGATGAATGCATCTACATGGTGCAACTAGTTGGATTCATAGCAAAGGGCCAAGAACACATGGTTTGCAAGTTTAAAAAGTCCATTTATGAACTTAAGCAAGCATCTAGGTTTTAGAACATCCATTTTGATCAGGCAATAAAGTCTTTTGGTTTTGATCAAAGTCTGGATAAGCCGTGTGTGTACAAGAGATGCAACGAAAAAGTAGTGGTGTTCTTGGTACTATATGTAGATGATATATTGCTCATTGGATACAATGTGGGAGTGTTATCTTTAGTGAAAGTGTGGTTGTCCAACCAATTCAGTATGAACGACTTGGGAGAAGCCAGCCACATCCTAGGGATTAAGATTATTCAACATCACAAGTAAAGAATGTTGGAATTATCACAAGCTACTTATATCGATACAATTCTTACTCATTTGGGCATGCGAAATTTCAAAAAAGCGTTCCTCCCTTTTAGACATGGAATCTATCTATCCAATGATCAGTGTCCTAAAACACTTGAAGAGGAAGATAAGATGAGAGCATTTCCTTATACTTCCATTGTAAGAAGCCTCATGTATGATATGTTGTGTACTAGACCTGGTATCTGCTTTGCTATAAGCATGGCTAGCAGGTTTCAGTCTAATCCTAGACAAGAACATTGGACT